>PVIU01001986.1:103717-187823 GCA_004026605.1 Ondatra zibethicus | reverse complement strand
TAGAGAAGCCTGATAGCAAGGTGAACCCAAGGAAAAACATATATAGATCCTTCTGGAAATTGGAAACAAACAATATCGTTGGGCAAAAGTTGGAAGCACGGGAGTGGGGATAGGGGTGGAGGTAAGGGGTGGGGGTGGGGGTGGGCAAAAGGGAAAGGGGGAGGGGGAAGGGAGAAGGGAAGGACTGGGGAGAGCTTGGGGGAGTGGGAGAGTGGAAATGGAGGAAGGGTTTATATTGGAGAAGGGAATAAGATATCTACATTAAGGGAGTCATTTTAGGATTTACAAGAGACTTGGCTCTAGAGGGGATCCCAGGTGTCCACGGGGATGTCCCCAGCTAGGTACTTGGGCAGCAGAGGAGAGGGTGCCTGAACTAGCCTTGTCCTATAGTCACATTGATGAATATCTTGATCATCACCATAGAAATTTCGCCCGATGGCTGGAGATAGATACAGAGACCCACATTCACATCACAGCAATGGACTGACCTCCTAAGGTCCAGTTGAAGAGAAGAAGGTGGGAGAAGATCAGCAAGGAAGTCAGGACCGTGAGGGGCTGGACCACCAACTGAGATAGTGCCTGATCTAATGTGAGCTCACCAAATCCAGCTGGACCAGGACTGAATGAGCATATGATCAAACTGGAATTTCTGAATGTGGCTGCCAATGGGGGCTGACTGAGAAGCCAAGGCTCTTCTGCATGTATTGGCTTTTTGGGAATCTAGTCTATATGGATGCATACCTTCCTAGGTAGGGATGGAGGGGGTGGGCCTTGGGCTTCCCACAGGGCAGGGTACCCTGCCCCCTCTTAAGGAAGCTGGGGGAGGGAGGAGGGGTTGTGGGGGAGAGGGAGGGGACTCGGGGAAGGGGTGGAAGTGTAAATTTTTGAATGAAAAATAAAAGAATATGAAAAAAAGAAAAAAGAAAAAAAAAGAACTAAACATGACTCTGTTCTGACATTCTTGACATGGCCTTTCTTTAAAGTAGACAGTAAAAGAAACAATACTACTTTGAAAGCTCCTCTTGGTATGAAATGGAGATTCTCAATGTGACCACTGCTTACCTTTTTCGTTTTCCTCTTCTCTGCTGAAGAACGGTAGCATGTTCCAGGAAAATTCTGTACAACTAATTTGAGACTCTAGTCTTTTTGTACCATTGGAGGGTAATTACAACTGATAATTCAACATTGACTTGTTTGTTTATTTTATAGCCAGGTAAAAAAAAGCTGTGTGTGTGTGTTTGTGTTTGTGTGTCTGTGTGCACGCACTGCTTATGTTTCGTTGTACAGCGCATTGTAAGATTTAGTGTACTTCACCTTTATTGTTTTTTAGTTTTAATTTAGACAATATAAAATCCCCAACAGGAAGTTTGGGAATTACTTAATGACATGCTAACATCACCACCATCAAGCTTCCTTTCAGTTTATGCCATTAACCTTGTTATCTGCTACCTCATTCAGACTTAATATCCTGAAATATATTTTAATATTTTATAATATTAGGTAACTTTTGGAATAGAATAAGGTATCGTGGATGTTCCCCCCAATATAAACCATCTCTCATGTGACTTCAGTCCAGATAGCTTCTGTTTACAGAATGAAAACAAGAGTAAAGGACTTTACCTTTAAAAGTTTTTAGCTGGGAAACTCTCTGAAAGTATTGAATGACAGATATCAATACTATGTAACCCCACTTTTTACGCAAAGAAGGAAAGCACATTTTGAGAGATTAGATTAATCAATTTTGTCTTAAGCACTCACCTAAAATTCAATGAAGAAACAGCATGGACCTCCCAGAACCATCTATTTAGTTTTCTTTGAAGTAGCAGTTGATGGTGGCATTTGAAGGCTTCTCAAGTGCTCCCCAGAGCTTGTAAATCCTATTTATCTGTAATGAAAAAACACACCTGCATTGAGCCATTTATACTAACATGCTTACAGAAACAGGGGCCTGAGTTGGAAGTTCTAGAATACATGGCCTCCTACAAACCCTTCTACACTATTAACAACTTGGAATACCCTACTCAACAACTCAGCTTTCATTAGCTGAGACAAATGAACTTTTCTTCTAGATGTTCTTTGACAGATGAGGATGGTCAGGCCTGGAGGCATGAAATCACCATGCAGGATGAAGCAGCTTGTTAGCAACGGCTATGAGTTCTTAATATAGCCCTGTATTTTCAGTTGATTAAGAATGAGAAATGAGAGAGCATGGATTCTTCTGTTTTCTGAATAGGCAATTTTCTAGAATATTGCACCATCATAATTTCTACTAAAGCCAAGGAAATTACTGCAGAGGTCAGATGCCTCAGAACAACATGTTCTCTGGGAGCATAAACTTGGGCAGTTTTAAATAGCTATCCCACAGGAGCTGACGAGAGCAAGGCAGCCTAAACCTATTTAATAATCCACATGGCCATTGTGATATGGAATAGTCACATATAAATAGTAAATAGTTCATGTCTTTTAAAAGTGAATGTTTTTGAAATATTTTGCTTGCTGAGAGAACTTACATATTAGAAAGAAGAGACGGGACACCCTGTACCTATGGTTTCCTGACCCTTGCCCTGAGAGTGACCCAGGTACATTACATGCATCTTCATCAATATCTCTTTCCCAACACGCCCTACCCTTCATCTCCTGGATCGATTTCTTCTCCCTGCCTGTAGTTGGCATTGTTATTCCAGGTGCCAGATATTTGGAGGAGCAGAAACCTGAAGCTCTGCAACCCATATATTGAGATAAAGCAAGGAATTAGGAGAAGGGCAGAAGGTGAGAGTGGAGATGGACAGGGAAGGGAAGAAAGGATCCCAGAGGATGCTGGGTGCCTTCTGCCCCAAGTGACAACCCTGCACACTCCTCTTGAATGTTCTTCAACCTGAGCTGTCTAAAATGACCACCATAGTGGTTGGAGCTTTCCTGTCTGGCTTCAGATGTCTTTTGATTTTGGACCATGTTGAAAACTCTCTTTCCTTGCATCTGAACTCTCAGCATCGCTTATTATATCCTAAGACTTATTACTAGAAGGTAACTTCTCACAGTGAAATTAGCTCTTGTGTCCACTAGAGTTTACCTTCCTTATCCTGTATGACATTCTAGGGACACACATCTGGCATTATTTAAATTAAATGTGTTGTTGCAATTGAACTACTTTGCTAATTTTTGTTTTCTGAAAGTACGTCATAATTATTTTTTTGGAAAATTGGTATTCTGGTAGACTAACAACTGCCATGTATTTAGAAATTAGCTACATATTAAAATATTATCCCTGATCTCATTAATATTGCTTCAAACCACAGGATGAGAAAATAACTTGGAGCTTATAACACAATCTTTCTATGTAATCACATATTTCATATATACACACATATAATTAAGTTTACACATAACTGACAATATAGGCTCACTATTGGCTTCTTCGGGTCCCATTTCTGATTGTTTCTCCTCTCACTGTCAGTCTTAGGCTGGGTAGTTTGCATATTTTTTTCTATTTTGGTTCCTGGTCACTGCTGATTGCAGCAGACTCGGAAGACCAGGCAGCATCCACACGGAGTCACTGTGCTGAAGAATCTCACAGGTGGCTGCCTTGATAAGATTGGTAACTTTAATAAAAATTCTACCTTAGATGATAAAGCGATTGCAAGATGGTTTTCATGTCTTCTATTCTTCCTCCACCAAAAAGTGGCCCTGCTTCTGCCTGCATCCCAGGGACAGTGATTAAATACCAGTGTCTAATACAGAGGTAGATTTGCTATTACTGCTTCTGGTCCCTGTGGCACACCCAGAGCGTGCAGAACTTGAGAGTGGCTGCCTCCCAAACTGTTGTGAATTAAAGTCATCAATCCTATTCTCTGGTATGCTGCAGCCTACAGGACATTGGAAAGCAACATTCCCACATGAACAGTAGGTGGAAATAGAAAATGATAACTTTCTCTCTTTTTATTTTCATTTAAATTATAGGCCAGCTAACTTAAATTCTAGGTTGCCTAACTCAGAAACTCAGAATTTCTAGTGTGAGTTAAGTTAAATTTTAGTGTTAGGACATCAAATAAAAACACCATCTCTTGGTCTGGAGAGATGGGTCAGAAGTTAAGAGCACTTACTGGTCATGTAAATGTCCTGATTTTAGTTCCCAACATCTACCTCGGGTATCTCACAACCACCGGCATCTCAAGTCCCAGAGGGATTCTATACCCTCTTCTGACTTTCACAGACACCTACCTGCACACATGTGGTGTACATACAAGCTCTCAGGAACACAAACATATACACGAAATAAAAAATATATTATCTCTTTTGTTTAGGTCCCTGGGAAATTTCTAGCCAGGGTGCAGGTTGGAATTAGAAGTCAATATCTCACCACAGCCTGCCACAAGGGAAACATGCATTTTGTTGACTTTTGATGCCCTATCTTAGGCATATGGTATTAAAGAAAGCTGAAGGAAGCAATTTTTTGCTTACTAAGGGAATTACCTCAAATTCAAGCATGTGTAATTTGAATGGGCCATTTAAAAGAAAGTAAAGAGAGATGGCATTAATCTAATGAGGGATTTCACTTTCCTTTGTGGTGGCGAATTTGACAAATGACATGAATTCAGTACACAAAATTGGAACAAGCGGTACCCTCCTACCTTAATAGAATATAGACAAACATGAGATGGAGCCATGTTCTCATGCCCATTCCCTAGTGAGCCATCTGCTCTTGGTCCTATATCTCTGAGTGTTTTCCTGTGTAGCATGTCCTTTGTCTGATGCATTATTTATTCACAGTCTCTTCACAGTAAAGATAAGACTGACAAACGCAGGAAATCTGTTCAACATAAGACCTCTGATGCACAGAACTTTGGCTCCTATACAGTAAGCTTGTAGAACAGCTGCTGCATGAATGGACAAAACTATATGGAGGAATAGCTTAAGTTTTCATCAATGCTAAATCCAAGGAAAGACAATTTTTTTTATTCCAAAGATTTTACAGGTTCAATATGGAGCTACAACTGATAATCTTTACTCATATAGATCTGAGTTATAAATCAAACCAGAGAAAAACATAATATTAAGTAACATGGATGTTGTAAAGGAGAAAGTCCTCCATTATTTTCATTTAAAAATTTCTTTCTTTTCTTATAAATACTGGGTCAATATTCGATTCCTTATCCCTATAACTTGCACCAATAATCTTATCGCAATCTGATGAAGTCACAATGGAAAAGAATGAGGAGCTCAGAAAGGCATTTATCTGTTTTCTTTGTAATGCAGCGACAGGTGGCCAAAGAACTGTAGTTTTTAGGGCATTTCCTGCAGGTTCTCTCTTCCTTAAGTTAGGCTCAGGAGACTGGAATGCCTAAGGCCAACGTTTAAGAGCACAAAAGTGAAGACAGGAAGAAACTGCAGATCTTAGGCTTAGAGATAACAATAGCTACAGGCTTGCAAAGGGCACTCTGGTGAAATGCAAACATGGTGGCCACACTGAAATCATACACACATCACACTTGGTGACTCTTAGTATTTGGAATTATTGGGCAGTGTAGGTTGTAGCAGCTATTAAGGGAAATTGGCTAGGGATGGCTATAGACGTTGGAGAAGCAACAGTTACTTATATGAATAATTTCCAAATGACTGAATAGGCCCTACTTTTTAAAAGTGACCTGAGGTTGCCATATTTACAGATTTCTTGGTACAACCCCAGGCAAAGGCTGAACTTGGGAGTCTTGTTAATGCTCTTCTGCAAACAAACCCTGAGAGGGAAACAGATCTGAAAGGTCCTTGAGTCATCTTCTGATGTCCAGAAGACTGTGTTTTATTTAAGTCTTGAGCACTTTTAACTTGGTTTTGATTTTCTGAATCAGAGTGTCGGTCTAATACAATGGTTTTCAACCAGCGGTCATGTGGACATATTTGAGGACATGTGGCCATATCTGGTGGCATTTTGCATTTATGGGGTTAAGGGGTACAAATAGCACATAACATGTAGAGGTTAGAGTACTACTGAACACCTTCAATGCACAGAATTCTTCCTTGATGCAGTCCAAAATTACAATTACTAGGCTGATAAGCTCTGGTCTAGGTGATTCAAGTTCCTTTCTGTCCGACCTTGACTTTGTAACTTCACCACAGGTCCTACTCAGATCTGTGCATGTGCACAAGGTAAGCATGATTCCCTGTCTACAATGTCCTCAAACTCCACATTCCATATTACTGTCCTTCCTGTAGCTCCAACCTCCTCTATGCTTCACACATGTTGTGCCTTCCTCATGCCTTCTTGAATTCCTGAGCCTGCTGACATCGTTATTATGAAACATTGCTTTAGACTTCCTTCCTTCTTTTCTTCCTCCCTCCTTCCTTCTCTTCTTGCTACCCCTTTTTTCTCCCCCATATCCACTCCCCTCCTCCTTCTCTTCAGAAAAGAGCAAGCCTCCAAGAGATGACAGCCAAACAGGACAAAACAAGATGCAACAAGACAGGGAAAAGACCTTGTATCAAGGCTAGAGAAGGACTAGCCCTTCCAATAGGAGGAAAAGAGTCTTAAGAGCAGGCAAAAGAGTCAGAAATAAACCTGCTCCCACTGTTAGGCATCTCACGAAAAGTACCAAGCTAACAGCCATAACGTATATGTGGCAGACCTGGTGCAGACCCATTAGGTCCTGTGCTTGCCATTTCAGTCTCTAAGAACCCATGTAAGCCCTGCTTAGTTGATTCAGTGGGCCATGATCTCCTGGTCTTCTCCATCCCCTCCGACTCCTGCAGTCTTTCCTCTTCCTCGTCTGCAGGGTGCAGTAGGAACTTCCTGGAATCTGTGAGGGTGACCCTAGTGAGGACTCCTAGAAATGGAGGATATGGAATCTGAAGTGGCCAACCTTTGTAAGCAGGCAAGGCTTCCAGGAGAGGCTTCTCCACTTCTTATCGTGCCATAAGAATAGATAAAGATGAATAGAAGAGACTGCCTTGTCGATTTCTTCATCATCATCAGCACCGTATTTACACTAACTTCCTTCCTTCCTTTTTAAAATTACATTTTGAGAAAGAATCTTTCTGAGGCTCTCTGGCTGGCTTGGTACTTGCTGTGTAGCTCAGGATGTCCTCAAAATAAATCATGACAATCCTGTTGCCCCGAGTCTGTCAGATGCAAGGATTACAAGTTTGAATGACCATGCCTATCCTCTTTAATGATGGATTGTGATCACCAGCAACTATTTGAGCAAATGACTGATGGTGGAAGAATTGGTGAGCATGAAGCCCAGGATATTCTTCCTGGCTTCTCCAAGTTGTGGCTTTTATTCAAATCATTTCACCTGATTTTTAATTATTGATTTAAAAATATCCAACTGGGAGCAGCAATGTGATGGTTTTGTATTTAAAACCCTTGATTTTAAGATAATGCCATGCCAAAAACAAGGGTATTATGCCAGAATCAGGTAGAGGATTCTGTCAAATGGAGCTTTGTGGATGCTTGGAAATTGAAGGGAACATTGGCACTTAGAGTCATGTGGGTATCCTTTCTGTCTCAAGTATTTGTTTTGTTGACTCAAAGCTCAGCTTGCAATCCAGGAAGACCTTGGCTGTTGACAAATACTTCAGATTATTGCCAGAGGCCTTTGATTTCAAGTTCCTAGGAGAAGTACAATAGCCATGGTAGTATAGATCTAGTGTGGCCATTGTGGAAGGGCTACTCTCGGGGCATGTGGACCTCACTGTGGGAATTATAATTAGAGGAACTGGCCATGGCTGCTCAGATGCTGATGTGACTCCATTTTATTTTTGTGACATTTTTAAGTGCTGGACAGATAAATAAGGAACTTAATTGAATCTCAGAGGCAGAAACATTTTACATCTGTGATTTCTTTCTATCAAAACATCTTATGACAGCAGAGGCACAGGTAGAATTCACCCTTGTAACAGTCTAGATACCTTTACAATGAAATTAGAGCCACTGGTGGGCCTCACTATTCAGGCTCCCCCTCCCCCCCATACCAGCTTCCTGTAAGATACAGAACAGCAAGAAGGTATTTGAACAGCATAAAGACAGTAGCATATACTTCATTTTTATTTTTGCTATTTTATCAATGAGACTAAAAAAAAATCATGCTCCATTATTCAGGAACAGTAAGATAAAACAGAAAGCAACATTTGGACAAAGTATCTGTCATAAGAAATGGGCATGTATGGAGTCAATGCAGAGATTTTATACCATAAAGCCAGAGGTCTGCCGACATGCAGAAACTCTTAAAAGCCATGGTGACTTGTCTGTCTGTGTCCATCCAGCCAGTGTTCTGTCAGCTGCTTTAGAGGTGCCGTGAAGGGAGGAGTAGATTTAAAGGAACTTGCAGTTGTTTCCTGGGCAGTAGCTACTCCCTCCCCATCTCCTGTGTTTCTCTTTACTGCCTCTTGCTGTAAGGCGAAGGCAGAGGCTTACTCAGGTACCTGAATCTGGAAGGGCATCACCCTTACGGGATACATTCCCTAAGCCATTCCTGGGCAGCTTCTGCAGAGGGGGTCAGTTGCTCAGAGCTCATCTAAGTGTCCAGACAGATCTGCCCTCATAAAAATGAAAAATGTAAAAATATTAGCTGACAATTAGTTGAAAAAATTGAATTAGTATAAAAATGGAACACAAAATGGCTGATGATATATAGAGCTAGGTTTTTAAAACCACAACAAATTTTCTTTATAGAAAGACAGAAATATGGTGAATTTTAATATGGTAACACATCGACTCCTGAGGACATGCCTATACAGAGTTTATACATTTACTCCCATTTTCCCATGCATAGACACATGTGAACATGTATAGCTATAGTTACAAACATGTATATACACATACATGCAGAACACATATTTATGTCACATTGAATGATTATAATGCACATAATTTTTGTTTCCTATTTACTAGTGAACTACACAATTTAACACAAACATTTCATTTTTGCGTTATGAGATTATTAAAGCATAGCATATATGTAATATGTGTGCTTCTTTATTTTATCCTTATATTAATACACTTACTCATTCAGAGTACATTTCTGCTTCATCTGAAAGCAGAGTAGAAGGCCCTTGTTTTACCATAATAATAGTGCTTTTTGTAATAGAAAATTTCTGGAGTTCAAAATTTGTGTATTCCCTAACAACAAAATATCAGAAAAAATAGGGGCCATTTTCTTCAAAATTATTGTTAGAGACACCAATTACCTCATTTTGTATTCTTCAAAACAGGCTTACTTATCTATTTATTTGTTGCAGCTATGTGAGCCATGTGTAGGTGCATGTATGAGAGGGGTCCATGTGCCTACTTGAGGGTGTGCAGGCCAGAAGAAAGCATCCTCCATTACCGCTCCCCGCTTGTCCCTCTGAGGCTCATAGCTTCTTGGTTAGGGTTGAGGCCAGCAAGCCCCAGTGACCCCCCCCCTTCATTTGCAGGGAAGCCCTGCTTGTCAAGTAGGTGCTGGGATCTGAACTCTGGTCCACATGATTGCAAAGCAAGTGATCCTAACTGCTGAGTCATCTCTCCAGCCTCCTGTTATGCATTTTTATGTAATACATGAGTATAGAACTAGTGAAAGTCTCACTTGTTTATATAATTGTCAGATTTATATATCTTAAATTTTCTTAAGATTAAAGTCTTTTATGAAAGACCGTGTGACACTAGAGCTGTGTGCCAGTTAAGGCTTCCCATAGTGATGGACTCATTTGGCCTTGAAACCCCTATGCTGAAATTAATTCCAGGCAAAGAAGGAAGATTAACACACTTTATGTCGATTAGGAAAAAAATTAAGCAGACTCAGCCTTTTGTCTCCTGTCAATCAGTACCACTCAAATCGATCCAAAAGAAAATTAAGTTGGATTTTGAACATTAAGTACTAGTGTGTTAAAGATTAGTCTAATTAATTTTTAGAAGACAATTTTTTAATTAGCTGCATGCAGGCACCACACACATTCTATTGAAATCTCCTGGTAAAATATGACCTTCAAATCTTGCTCAGAGTTTCTGTCTCTTCATTTGACAGAGGAGTCCACAGCATACTTTGAAGAGATTACTTCTACAATTTGACCTAGTATAACTGTGTTTTGATTTTACCATTGGGTAATTATCAAAACAATTAGAAGGGAAGGGAAAAAGGCATTCATAAAACTGGTTATAGTTGTGTAAAGCAAAAATTAAAATAAAATAGTTTCATAAAACATTTTATCCATTCCAGTAGTGGCATCAAAGGAGGACAGAAGGAGAAGGGAGCAAATGCTCACACGCAGCCTGGGATGCTTCCTGCAAATACTCTGAATGAAGACTGTGCTGAGCACATGGGATTCCATGTAGCTGGAAACATTTCTGAGACTGTGTTGAGCACATGGGATTCCATGTAGCTGGAAACATTTCTCTTTGTTAACCACATCGAACTCAACCACAAAGCAAATCCTCCTAAAATAGCACGTGTGTACAAATGAAACAGTTATTTGATGCAACTTTTGTTGCTGGAAAACCAGATTCTCATGAATGTATATCTGGATTCCTCAGGAGAAATAGAGCTACACACAGAATATGCGTAGGTATTTTCTTAAACAAGGAACTGCTTCTTTTGTGGAAGTCACAGGATGAAAGAGCATTAATTCTTGGATTCTGCTCAGCCCTTGCCCTTCAGGAGTGTATTTCTGGCTGGACTGATGGCCTTGTATATACCACATGCCTTAGTCTCTCACCCGGTGGAAAACAGGGCCTGAGTTATCACTTTCATGTGATTCGGAGGAAACCATTCCTTTCTAAAAATGAAGAGAAAAATTTCCCCTCTATTTATAAAAGAGTTTCACAAAAATCATTGCTGTCGTTATCAATATATTTTTATTCTAAATTAAAATTTATAAATAAAAAATCTACATAGAAATTAATATATAAAACAGTCATAATTATATACACATAATTATAGTGATATTTTGTTTACGATCTAACAAATTATGCTTGTCTGAAGATCAGAGTGCAAAGCTAGCCACACTACCCATAAAGTCCGGGCAGTGGTGGTGCATGCCTTTAATCTCAGTAGTCACATTATTTAGCCGTAAAGTTCAGGCAGTAGTGGTGTGCGCCTTTAATCCCAGCACTGGAGAGGAATGTAAGGCAGGATGAGACAGGAACTCACTCTCTTCGTTTCAATCTAAAGATTTTGTAGAGGTAAGAGCTCTCTAGTGGTTGGCTGTTTCGCTTCTCTGATCTTCAGGCAAATTTTATTTGTTAGATCATAAACAAAATATCACTATATACTATAATGCATATATATGATTTATATGATGTGTATATATTGTTCTATACATAATATAATAATAAGGCATATATTTTTCAAAACAAAAGTTCAGGGAGAGGTATGAAACAATTCTCCATAGCTGGAAATCTCCTAAATGTCTGGGTTAATGGAAACTGCAGGACATTTCTTACATTGAGAAGTATGAAGAAACGTGAGGTGTGAAATGAATCCCACAGGCTCATGTGTTTGGGGAGCCTTTAGAAGGTAGAGCTTTGTTAGGGGAAATGGATTGCTGAGCGTTGGCCCACTTATTCCCTCCTTCCTGACTATAGAGACAAGATAACTAGCAGGCTTCCCACCCCTTCTGCCATGCTCTCCCTGCTATGGCGGAATCATTCCCTAAAGCTATGAGACACAGTAAGCCCTTTACCCTTTACATGGCTTCTTCTTTGGTATTTGACCACAGCAATCTGGAAAGTAACTCAGAACAAAGCATTTTCGCAGCCTCTTAGGAAACTTGTTTATTCCATAAATAAGTTTTGCTCTTTGACAGTGTATACTACACTCTACCACCCCATCTCTCAACAACACGTTAGACCCTCTCTCTTCAACACAAATCTCCTTCTCTTATTCACGACTTCCTCTGTGTTTAGTTAGGGCTGTTGGTGTGACCCTGGGTTGAGGATATTCCATTGATTTTGATATAACATTCATAGAAACTCAGTAACAGATTATTTCTTGAGTTAATCATAGTATAAAACCTAAAAGCATTTAAAGAACTCTGAGTGATTCATTCATTACATGAAAATCCATAGTGGGTGACATGGTTTGTATAGATTTTTAGTGCGTATATGATTATATAAGATTATGTATTTGTCATTTGGAAAATATTGGTTTTCTCAGAACTACAAATATTCCAAATGCTGATATAGTACATTTTCAACAATAAAAATTATTGTTGTTAATATAATCATTCCTTTCATCAGAAAAGCATTTTCAAAATGAATCGGAAAACTGTCAAGCTTATAGCTGCAGATACAAGCTTCCTCAAAACTTCTAATATTTACTGAAGGTTTGAATTTTATCATTGTCAGAAAATTTTCATTTAATTATTCCCCTGAAGTATTAAGCTTATTTCAATTATTTCCAATGAAGTATTTGTCAGACTTCCATATTTGAATAATCATAGTTAGTCAGCCAGTTGGTCTTTCAAGGAAACATGCTTTTCTGTAAGAGGAGTCTGACACAATACATATCACAACAATTTTGATGACATTGATGACACTTCAATATACAACAACATATTACATGCATGCTTTGCATTTCCTCACAACTACCAAACGATGTGCATTAAAGTTGCAAGATTTGACAAGACATTGTTTTTGTTGTTTGCTTTATCCCTCTCTGTATTCGATGAAGTAAATAATATAGTGATTACCAGTAGAGGCTCTGATACATTACTTTGCAATATGGTTTCAAGACTTTTACTTACTAGGGCTTTTATGTCATCAAGACAATTTTCACATACAAAAGGAAAATACTGGGTTAGGTTATTATTAAAATGGTTCTAATGTCAATCAACCCTAGAAGACTCTTGGAGACTTCACTTAGAAAAGCATTGCTTTAGAAAGAAGGGACATACGTGGATGGCTGGAAGGTAGCTCTGAGGTAGGACAGAGGTACTTGCTGGTGACTCTTCTCTCATTGATTTAATCTCTATTTATTTTGGACAAGTGGCTTATACCCCAGTCCCCATTTTTCTACTACTACACCTCTAAACTAGGCTTTTTTCACTGAATTTTCAGTTTCCAAAGATTAAAAGAATCACATGCTACTGTTAACTGGATCACTCATATCTATACTATCACTTTTTGAGATGAAGATGTGAGTATGTGATTATCAGCTTTATTATCAGACTATTAAGAGTAGAGATGAAAATCAGCTGTTGGGATTTACTTATTTGACTCAGACCCAAATTTGCATTTGATACTTCCTCTGTAAGTATCAGAACCATGAAGACACTTTTGTCCCCTGCTGTGCTGAATGCAAACTTGCCAGTTTGGCCCTTGTTTGTTGGGTTTATAAACCCTTGTGTAGGCAGTCATGAGAGTTTTCTTAGATATAGCTAGTAACAACACACAAAATACTGAATTTGATGGCTCTCTTAGTCTTCTAGCCCTGGCCTGCTGTCTGTCACATCAAGTTTAAGAGGCAGAAATTATCAGGGGGAAGGGAGTGAATCTATAGCCAGATAGGTAGATCATAGAGAGCCCCAGCCATCTTTTATCTAAGGCTAAAAACAAACTCTCCAGAAATGTCTTCTCTGAAATATTGCTACCAGGAAAAGCAGATTCTTAAAGCATGTGCTGAGCTGGAATGCAGTTCCTCAAACCAGCTGGAAGGTACGTGCAGAATTCTAAGTAAGCAGATGGATTCAGAGCCAATGATCAACTTACCCACCAAGTAGTGCACTATCTGTTAACTTGATCCCCATTTTAAGTATTTAATGGTATCTAAGCACTTACTAATTAATGGAGAGGATCTTAGATCCTTTGTTACAAAGTTTAATTTCAGTAAAATATTTTTAGTGTGGTAGAAATGAGATAAATTTCTCGGGTTTCAAAAACTAAATTGAACTTAAGTTAGTTCAGTAATACAGGGATCCTGATAGCTTTGTTTCGTTGGGATACTCTTGTCACCTTAGATCACTGTCCCAAGTTTATATACTTGTAGCTCAAATATCAACATTCAAAGATCATTTCCATTGTATATTCATTTCTTTGATGTTTTGCCCTCCTTGACACTGTAGGGTAATTTAATGAACCAAGAGTGCTTGGCTATCCTTCATTTTGAAAACAGTTTTTGAGTTGGAGAGCATGTTAGCAGAAACAACAGGAGAGTGTGGGTATTGTTACAAGGTCGGCTTTTTAGACGCAGGAGGTGACCATCATTGGCATTCTGTCAAATGGTTACCATGGGCATCATGGCCACCCGGGGTCACGAGTCAGTGACTCTGATAACACTGATCGCTTGATACATGGCAAAACACATACACACTTTCAGAAAACAACCGAAGGAGGTACTTGCTTTCATTTTCCAGGTTTATTTAGAAGGAACTATACAGACTATCAAAAGCTACATTTGAATTTTGTGTGTGCATTTGTATATGTGTATGCATTTGTATGACTTATAAACTACATTAAAATACTTATACACACAGATTTCTTCTGTAAAATGAAACATATGCAGTTGAGGAGCCAAAATGTCAGAAGGTAGAAATACCACATGAAACATTGCTGTGGTAAGAGCTAGACATGACCTAGGGAGATGGGCCCACAGTACCTGGCTAGCTGACATGGGACCAGCTTTAATTGGAATGTTGTCTCTTGTGAAGTCTATATCTGATCTCAGAGATGCAGTGTTGAACAAGATGTACTGTCATTGATAGCTCTGGGCATCCTGTATATGTTGGAATGGTATGTTTGACATACTAGACTAAATAAAGAACACTATTTAAATTAATTTCACCTATTTCTTTTTATCTGTTTAAAATGTGGCTTCCAGAAAATCTTAGAACATATAGCTCACATTTTATCTTCAGCAGTCTTGCTTTAGAAGGTATTAGATTTCATTATTGTGCTTATGAACACCACACACACACACACACACACACACACACACACACACACACACACCATGAATGTGGGCATAGGTTAAGAAGAACAGCCATAATAGTGAGCCCTGAAGGTCAGTGTGATGGCTCCATAGGTACAAGTGTTGTCATCTAAGCCTAATGGCCCGTGTTCAATCTCTGGAACTCATAGTTGAGGTAAAAATTGATCCCAGAAAATTGTCCTCTGAACTCCACATGCATGCCATAGTCCACACATGTTGTCCTTCCTTTCCCTTTCTAGCTCTGTCTCAAAAACAATAAATTAAATTAAAATAAAAAATAATAGTGGGTGCTAATAATAATAATAATAGTAGGCTTCAGCACTACTTAACGTGTTAATTCAGAGACCCCAGGCCTCGAAGCCAAAGAAGAGTGCAGTGCCATCTGCATTGGGAACAGCCACCGTGAACTGCCAGTAGACCTCAGCTCTAGGTCACAGCACGAAGGAGCATGCCCTACAGCCCATTTAATTTTAACCACTTTCCAAAGAAGCCAACGGTGCTGTTTGGATGCTAATAGTTGCCTTTCTTCTTCCTGCACTTAGAAAAGAAAGCAGTGAGGCTCGTGGAAACGGCTTGGGGAAGCTCGCTTAGCTTCCTAGGTCTGTTTTAGACTTGGGTACTTGAGAAGGGTTTGGTTATGTTGAGCAAGGCCCCCGTGCACTCAGAGGTAGACATTGGTCCTAGTGAGATGCTTCATAAAAGTCAAGTCTGTACCTGATTGGCTACCTAAATCAGCGTGAAGTCATAATTTCCAGACTTGCTCCATTGTGCTGTTTGAGTAGCACGTGTCACTGTTACTCATAGTCCTGGCTCTGTTTAGTGTTCAGAGGTCCCCAGCTGCCTTCTCATGACTGCCCAGCTCCTGTCCCATGTTGCAAGTCCCTCGTTTTCTAGCTTTAGTTTGGTCCTAGAACCCCCTCACTCAGTTTCCTCGCCTTCTTCAACATGTACCTTGAGGACTTAGGAGTCCTGAAGGAGAAAAGGAGTTAGTTTGGGGCTCCGAGGTCATCTACCTCCTGTCCTTAAATTTCTTTCATTCATTTTAATATTAACTCTCGATTTTAATTACCATGAGCAGGGGCAAAAGACAAATAACTAGGGAGAGGTGTCATTCTTGGTGGAGAATTAAATTTTTTAAAAAAGTAGCAGAGCACATGGAAGGAGGAGGGAATTTCAGATGTTGATTCAGATCCATGCACTGTCTTCACTCTGTCACAAACAAATAGCATCTCTGTAGCCATTAGATTCAGAGACTACCCAGATGGTCTCTTGGGAGACTTCTCGGAGAGCAGCTCCTCACTCTGCTACAATCCTGTTTCCCTTCCAAACAGGGTGACGTGAGAAAGTTACTACTACATCCGTTTGAAGTTATGAGAACATGTTTTTTTTTTAAAAAATAACTGGCTAATATCAAACACTTGTCAATTTTTTTCTTTTTTTAATTAAGACATCACAAGTAGCATAATACAAACATTTACACAAAGTACTAATGTCAACAAAAATACTTTTTCCCCTCTTATGGTAATCAATTTTGGGTCCTTTAAGTTTTGACATTGAAAATAAAATTTGCTGATTTATATTACATTTTATTTTTTTAAGATTTTCTAAATAAAAACATTTTTAAAAATTAATTTATTTTTCATTCCAGCCACAGTTTCCCTTCCCTCCTCTCCTCTCAGTCCTTTCCCCATACCCCTGAATCCACTCCTCCTCCATTATTTCTGTTCAGGAGATGGTGAGTCTCTCGTGGATATCAATAAAACATGGCATATCAAGTTATTGTAAGACTAAGCACCTCCTCATGTATTATAGCTGGGAAAGATGACCCAGTGTGAGGGGTAGGGTCCCAAAAGCTAGTAAAAGAGTCAGACACCAAGTAAAAAATTTAAAGATAGGTCATATAGTACAGGTTTGCCTGGGATTTCTTATATAACCCAGGCTGCTCTAGAAGTAGTGGTTCTCTCAAATTAACCTCCAACACTCTAGGACGACAGGTGTATATGACTGTGACTATTTAAATCTAAATTAATGACAAATATTTCTTAGTAATAAAAAAGAGTTCATATCTGGAAAATACAGCTAAGGCAAACTTACAATGTTTGTACAATAATGGCCCTAAATAGCTGATTTCAGTGGCTGGAATTAAAATAATATTGAGTAAAGCCTTGCAAATATGGAAGGATTATGTGGACTATACTTGGAGTATACTTCATTCCACTGTATTTTAAGAGAACTGTGTTATAGCACTGCTTAAAAATAGATTTTTAAAAGCAACTATTAGACTTTTATTTGTTTTAGATTTTATAACCAAGAAATGTAACACACATACAATTCCTGTATACTCTAAGATTTTTACATGCTGAGAACAAGACTCCAGAGGATGCAAAAACAGAAACTACACGGTTGCAGGCCTTGCTAGCTGGAAGATTCAAGGTAGCTGACGGGGCTTGAATGAATCTAGGAGAAGAGCAGAGAGTGAGCACCACTGTTCCCTGAGCTGGACATTCAGGAAGGGGTTTGTGGTCATTGGCCGCTCCTCTCTAGCCTCGGAGCAACGGCTTCTTTCAAGAGAAGAGGACGCATAATGCATCTCTTAGGCATTTTTAAATAAGGAAAGCCCCCTTCTTTTGCCATGCGATTCCTAGCGTGGTAATATGCAGAGTATAAAAATCCAAACTGCCCTATCGTTGCTGGCTTAACCAAGATGAATAACTTCAACAAATGGCAGACTGTACCCCACTAAGGCTGCCAGTCTGTGCTGGTACCTAGCATTTAGTAATACTAAAAGGGGAAGTAAAATCATGACTAAAATATGTCATGAAATAAAAGAAACAAGGAAAGGCATCTACATGAAAGGAACTTAAAACCTGTAGGAATTTTCTAATGACAGAAGCTTATGATAGGAGAATTACTTCCAAGAACAAACCAGATATGCAATTCTGTAGCAAGAGAAGGCGTTGATAAATGTAACTCACATGTGTGCACACTTGTAAGTGCAAACACACATATGCGTGTACATGCAAAGTCATCTAATTTGTCCATTCAAAGTCTAAAATGTAAGAGCTGACAAGTTTGAGAATAAGGACAAATGAAACTACTGATTTCTTTGTATAGATAAGCACTGATTATTTTTGTCAAGATCCCCTGTTACAGCAAGGTTGTAAGATTCTCTTCACACTCCAACAGAATAAAAGTTTGCTTATGTTGTGTGTGTGTGTGTGTGTGTGTGTGCATACATGCTATATGTGTAAGTTCTTATGAGTGTACATTTACGTGGAGGTGAGAGGAGAGGGCAGCCTTGAGGCCATTTCTTAGGTGCCGTCCACCTTTGTTTATTTTGGGGACTGACTCTGATTGGCCTGGAATTTGGAGAGTTGGTTAAGCTGGTCATCAAGCCCCGGAGATCCTCCTGCCTCCACCTCCACGGCACTCCATAAGTGCAGTGATTATAAGCACTCTTCTTTGATCCAGAACTGCATACATCCAGTTCTTTGGTTAAAATGAATAGTTGGAAAGCACAGCTGACAGAAAAATTAACATACTATTACTGATGAGTGGTAAACTGGCAGAGAATGGGTCATTTAGTTTGAACAGTGAACTTTGTATATTTGTAGAAAGGTATTTGTCGTTTTGAAAAACCATAAAACTTCTGGCTATTAAGTAGAAATACATGAATAATTTGACATTGGAGTGAACAAAATATTCAGTCTGCTTATCTGAGAGTTTTCCTTTACTAATACTACCTTTTAAAGACAAACTTTTTTTTTTTTTTTACTAAAATTCTATTTAGTTATCTATGCCTTTAATTACACTGGCTGGAGTAGAGCCTGTATATGTTCAGGCTGGAGGATCTGGAAAGGGGTAAAGAGAGAGCCTAGAGACTAGAATGATTTTCATTAAACCTGGGTGATATTCATCTTCCCCCTGCACCAAAGTGAAAATAGATTATGCTATGTTGAAAATAAGTTCCAAAGTCTGTATGGAGATTCAGAATATGATGCTATTCAAAGTTAGCTTTCACAATCCAATGTTGTTTCATCTAGGGTGAAAGGTTCTTCGGGGAATACCCTGGGGAGTCGAGACAGGACAGCATGGGTGACCCAGAGCATGAACACCAGCCTGATGTGGGATTCCCCTCTGTATGCCGTGAATACCATTGGTTCATAAAGAAGCTGTTCTGGTCCTGTGATAGGGTAGAGCAGAGCTAGGCACACGGGAGGCAGGGGAGGCACACTAAACTGAATGCTGGGAGAAAGGAGGTTGAGTCAGAGAGAAGCCATGTAGCCCTGCCGGAGACAGATGCCAGAACTTTACCCAGTAAGCCACAGCCACGTGGCGATACATAGATTAATGGAGATGGCCTAATTTAGGATATAAGCATTAGCCAGAAATACGCTTAAGCTATTAGCCAAACATTATTGCAAATAATATGGTTTCTGTGTGATTGTTTCGGGGCTTAGCAGCCGGGAACAAACAAGCCTCCTCCTACTATATCAGTCTGTTGTTTCTTTCCTTTAGATGTGTTTGCTCATCTTTAACTATGATTTCTTCTAGTGGTCTGGAATTTTCATATAGATAATGAATGCACTGTGCCCAGTATACAAGCGTCACTCAATTGCTGGCAATTGCTCTAAGAATATCAGATGGGTTAGAGACCGGAAGTATATAAATAGAAACGAAGGATGGGAACAACCCAAAGTGTCCTTTCTAAAGTGAAAAACCCCTTCCCCTTGACTAGGTTCTGTCATACCAGAGATTCGGAACATCAGTGAGCCCCTAGGAGGCTGGTTGACAATTACAGATGAGGAAACTGAAGCAGGGCACCAGATGCTTTATGGGGAAAACCAACCTGTAAATAAACCCATGGCTCCTTGTGAACTCCTTATCCTCCCAGCACTTCCTCTTGAAGAATACTCTGAATGTTGGCTTCAGCAGTTGTCTGCCATGGGCAAGAGAGAGGACCACTCAAATAGTTCATTTGATGTCTACCAAGTTCAGCAGCTGAGCTCCCCTGGGTGCAGGGCTGTGGCCACAGCAGGATAACGCATCTGAAGACCTAAACTGTGCTTCCCACTCCACAACCCCTAGTATTTCAGTGTGATTCCTTTGTGGTCTTCAAAACACCCTCACTGTAAGTGGCTTTTTCTTGTCCTTTTCTTCACATAGATCACTATACATTGGGGAGGGTTAAGCCTCTAGCATCCTAGTCACTGTGGAGACAATTAGGATTCAACTCTAAAACTTACTATGAATTATAGAATCAGCTAGAAGCAAGAAGAGCATGCCTAGGAAATGCAGACACAATTAGTGAAAGTACTGGCCATAAATTCAGGCAGAGAACTGTAAAAGTGAGGTGAAGAAGAGGGGGAGAAAGAGGGAGGGGGTGGGAGAGCTGAGGGAGCATGGAGGGAGGGAGGGAAAGGGGAGTGTTGTTGCCACCATCTACTCCATTTTCTTAGGATTGCTGTGATTACAATGAAATGCTAAAATCACGAGTATACATACCCCAGAGATATAGCAGAGAGCATGCTGCACTAGGCCCAAGGATCCTCACTCTGTGGACTAATGCATGCCTTTCTCTTTTCTGCATTACCCAGTCCCAGCTGTTCTTTTATTTTGATTCCCTGTAATTTATTACATTTCCGGCTAGTCCCGGGAATCCCATAAGAACTAGGGACTTTTAAGAGAAATTGTATTAGATCCGAGTTTAATGACTTTGAAACAAGTGGTCTAATTGTTTTGTCTTGCCAAGGGGGGGCTCATTAAGAATGGCCTAACTGAGGGTACTCTCATGCAGTTGCAGAAACTACATTTAGTATTTGAATACTTACTAGGTATTTTGAACTTCTAGATTGAGGAGTGAAGAGAACCCTTGGTAGAAACAAGTGGGACTGGCACTCGGTCTCTAGAGCAGAGCGCACCTAGGCTCAAACCCTTGCAAGAGCTGAGCTTCCCGGCACTGTACAGATGGCGGTATCTGCAGTAGCAGCACACGCTGCACGTTAAGGGGAGGAAGAAATGCGGAGGAGCTTATGCCAGGGGAGTCATCAGCAGGTCTTCCCAGCAGCTAGGGTGCATGGCACCCATGTATTTTGCAAAGCAATAAACATTTGTAGATGGAATGGATGAGCAGACATTGGAGAAGACACTGACCAGTAAATGCATTCTGGATTTGATAACAGGATTTGAAGATAGCAAATGAGCACACACTTGATGGGATATATAAGGAAACAATAGCCAAGCCGGTTAGGCCTATGCATGTAGACCCCAGCTAAGATGGAATGATTCTGGATTGGTGAAGAGAAGGCACTGATGATCCCAGAGGTGACTGCAGGACAAAGTTCTGTCAGCTTTGGCACCTCTGGACGTCCCTGTTTCTCATCTCCTTTCCATCCCTCTGGAGTTTCTGCCAGTTCATCAATGAGTAGCATTTGCTCTCACCTGCTCACACTACACAGGCCTTTTCTTCCGGTGGTGATCTCTCTGCTTTTGTCTTTCTCCAGTCCCTCTTGCTAGCCAAGCCCGATTCATCTTCAGGTGCCAATGAAAATATCACTATTGCAAAAAGACAACCGGATGTGCGGTGCCTCTCCTTACTGTGTTGTTTATTCATCCTGCTGGCTTCTTTTGCATCATATGGTAATCACTTAAATATTACCAGTCTTCCTGGCTTATGGAAGATCTTTGAAGCCAGAGACCTTGCCTGCCTGTTGTTTCATTCCCACTATCTATCCCAGCGCTAGGGATATTCATTGCTGAATAAGTGAAACAGATTGGGCAAGTATTAGACACTAACCTGACTAAAATAGATGTTACATTACTTAATGAGAAAAGTGTGGCTTTAAAACACAAAAATGGTTGGCATACAGTATATGGTGGTTTAAGTATAAAATTCGCTAAATAGTAATGATTAAAAACATGTGTGTGCTTATCATGCCAAACACTTGCTACTTTGTAAGAGCTATATCATTTAATCCCCAGAGTAGTTTTATTGCATAATATTGCTAATAAAAATGAGACCATAAATGCAATTATACATTAATTATATCCCATCATTGTACAAAACATTGTCTCTATATCTGACACACTGTTTCACCTTGTATTTTCCAACTCTCATACATCTGAAAAGAATGACTTCCAATTGGGTATTCTGGAATAAGGTGTGGAGTCTATGAAAAAGGTGATGCGGACTAACTTCTAAAGCTGATCATAGATGCAAAGGGTGTGCCTTGGCTTCCAGAGAGGATGTTGTAATACTATCACAAGGAGAAGATTTAAAATAATAATAAACACTCAAATGACTTAGAATTCTTAGACATAATAAGTTACTAGTATGCTATATGATTTAGGGGCAAATTCTTATCTTATGGTAAGAAAACCGCTCTTTTCTGGCACATCTCCTTTAGCTACTTTACTAGAAAAAACACCATTTCAGCAGAACTGAGGATCTGACTCTACACACTAGTTTTCTATTCTTAAGGGACATAAGAATGGACACAAAGTAACACACAGCTGCAGCAGCATTGTCATCAGGGCCTGGGATGGTACCTTCAAGACCAGGAAAGGTTCATTTCATTTTAGAAAAATGAACAGCAAAGTCACAGGCTAAGAAACTGATTTTTCATTCTATTTTGAGGTAGAGATACTGGTTACAAGTCTAAAGATGACTAAGAGTGTCTAAAAGGGACACGATCTAATTACCATCATTGCTATAAAAAGATCATGTTCCAAGGGGAAAAGCAGGCTCAAGGCAGGTGTGGGAAGGCCACAAAAGGGAAGGACACTCTTGCTCCTGAGCCTCTTTTTTGAGCCGATCCACATAGCTGGTACTTCCCCCTTGTTATAGAAGGCACACCTGACTCTTTGGATGTTTTAAAAGGTCCTTCTTTAATTTTTGGCAGTAAGTGTGGATGCTTATAGGGTGAAGGCTTTCTCTTCAATAATACTGTTTTCAGGAAGTGGGTATTTGATCCTCTGGGCCAGATGCCTGAAATGGTATGACACAGATCTCTGCAGTGACCTCTTAAAGGCACCCACCATTTGCCTCTGGAGTCCTTCTGCACATGTGACTTTATTCAGTAGTCTTGGGCTCTTCTTAGAGCCTTTTAAAAAAGGTTTATTTCTGGTTTGAGTTGTATGTATGTGTGTATGGGATGCTGGCCGAGGTTAGGACAGGGTACCAGGCCAGATCACTTAGAACTGGAATCACAAGTGGTTGTGAACTGTACAGTATGGGTTCTGGGAATAGCACCTGGGTCCACTGGTAGAGCAGAAACCACCTGCTGAGTCATTTCTCCAGTCCCAATGGCCCCTTTTATAGCCCAGTGACAAGTGTCCAGTTGGAGTTAGGTAAAATAGGCAAATACGTGCCCAGAATGGTAAGTAACATTGGAATTTGTCTTCAGACTAATGCCATGTTTATATCATACCCTACTTCAAGATACAGAGTGAAGTCAGTACGACAAAGGGAGTTTAAGATTTCCTCATATCCTGTGTGTTAGACGAAAGGCAGCATAATATTGAAGTGAGAAGACGGTGACTAAAGAACTGGGAGAAAAAGAACAAGAATTGTAAAGATTTCTGAAAAACAATTTAAATCAGAATGCAAATAAAAATTAATCTGGAATATACAAGAAAGGGAAAAGAAGGAGCATTCTAATTGTCAAGAATTGGAAAGGTAAGATTGTAAGCATAAACTATTTGTAAAAAATAATAAAAAATATTTTATAAAAATCTTTATTTCTACAGTATTTTTTCTCTATAGTGTAACAGGCAATTAAAGAATTTTCTCTACTCTTTTGTAGCTAAAATAGTGCATTTGAGGTGAAAATTATTCACATAAACTATTTAAAATTGGAACAACATTTAACACATGTAAATGTCTTTGGCAGAGAGTCCCGGAAATTAGGCTCTATCTTTAGTAGAATGAGGGGAGGAACATGCCGGAAGCATTACTTTGGCCACAACTTTACCATCCCTCCAGGAAAGCTGCCAGATCTTCGCAGCATGTGGACCCGTGAGAAGCAGCTCTGCTCATCTCTGAGCTCAGGATATTCTTTTACTCAAATGAGCATACCCTCTTAAGAGCTAATAAGTAGATAGAAGTAACACTTACCCTGGGGAGTCATGATGCTGTCTGCTTTCTGGATAGTAAAAAGAAACAGATAAATCTGCCAGCGGACAGGAAGAGGGGCAGAGCAGAATGGAGGCAGGAGCCTATCCAGAGAGACCCCAGCAGAGCGCGCATCAGAACTGAGCAGGGCATTTCTATGGATCACTTCCTAAACTTAATGCAAAGAACTAAGCAGAATCAATAAGACCATGTCATCAAGACATAAAGATGGTCCAAACTTTGTTTTTATGAATATATTTTTAAATGTTTGAAAAATATATGTGTGTCTATGTGGTTGCACATAATTGCAGGTTTCCAGAGAGGTCAGTGTAGGGTGTCGGCTGCCCTGAGGCTAGAGACCGCTGTGAGCCACAAAGTAGGTGCTGGTGACTAAACTGCTTCCTTTGCAAGGACAGTACTTTCTCTTAACTGCTGTGACATCTCTCCAGTCTCAAAAGTACATTATTAAAGATGAAATTTTAACAAAATATTTTAAAGGCAGCTTTGAAGACATTTATGTCCAGAACCCTTCACTCTAATTATGAATTTACATAATTTACTTTAGTTATTATTTATTTATCAAATAAATAAACAATATTTTAGTCAAGTTTTAATATTTTAGACATGTTCTCATGTAGTCCAGGCTGACCTTGCACTTCCTATTTAGCTGACATGAAGTTGTATGTAGCTGACATGACCGTAAACTGATTTTTGGGCTTCTACCGTCTAAGTGCTGTACTTACAGGTGTAAATTATGTCCAGCCCTAATTCATTTCTTTTGACAAAGAAAAGGGAAACAAATCAAGACAGTAGCTCCAATAGGAACGTCTAATGCCCAGCAGTTGCGCTAATCCAGAATGGGGATGTGGCTTCCCAAAGGATCTGGAGGAAGCAATGTTCGTTGTCTTGACCGGTCGGCTATCAGCAGCATCTACACTTGGAAGAACAGTGAGTGGAATGAGAGGCCCTAAAGCTGTGTGAGCATGCATATGCATGCCTCTCCCAACTCTCCGGGTCTACGCAGTCCGTTTCAAACCCCTGCCTGCCCGGCTGTCACTTTGCTGTAACCCCCCCCCGTCCCCCCTCCACACTGTACTAGTCACCTCACTTGGATATTTAAAATGGTTTCCTGAGTAGTTTCTCCACTTTCACTCAGTTCCCAGTTCAACCCCTTCTTCACATAAAGCTGGTGCTGGAGGAAAACCCGACCCCCTTGCCCTTCCTTCCTTATGCTTTTTATCGGCTTTCCACTTGTGCCTTTAGCGAAGACTGAGAGGCTAGGTTGGCCATATAAGTCCTTGCCAGCTCTGCTAACTTCCTTCCCGTCATCGGCACGCAGACCCCCAGTGTCCCTGCAACACTGGCTTTTGAATGCTCCTTATGTGTCAAGGTAAACCCAGCACACCCTTTGCTATGCTGTTTTCTCCTCCTGAAAACTTGCCCATCATGCACCTCTTCTCTTTGCTAGCTCAGCTCCCATCTTCCCTAGGGATTTATTGTCAGAAAGATTTTTTTTCTCGCTCCAAGCTAGCTTAAATTCCCTTACTATTTTGTTCATGAAATTGATTCCCTGCCTCCAGACTCATGCATTCATGTAGGCGTGCACCTCAACAATACGGTGGAGTATCTGGTAGGCACCAATCAACTGTTCTAAGACAGAAAGGCCCAGCCAAGCTCTCATGTGACTCACATTAGACTCCATGTGCAATGAATGATCTATGTATCCATATATCTGTTTAGCAGAGTCCTTTAAGAGCGTGAGCTCTATCAGACTTAAGTACAAAGTTAGAATCCGAACAATTTTCTAAGAGCCTTAGTGACCGAAGTAATTGTAGAAACCAGTCGCAAACATCTTGGTTTTTCCCGCCTTAGAAATACGTGAATGGGCAGGATTAGAAGGACCACTGGCTCTCTTCCTCTATTCCCTGGCTCCTATGCAGTAAGTGTTTGATACATTCCTACTCAATGGATAGTGTATACAGGCGGTAGCACCCGTCTCTACACCTGCCCTCTAGAAGCTTCCATATGTGCTCACTGTAATTTCGTCTTCAGATTTTGAACTAGAAACAAAGGACTCTGGACTCTGAGATGATGGGAAAATCCTAAAAGGAAAGGGACCTTGCTACTGTTATTGCATGGAAAAGCACTTCCTGGTGGTCATGGATAATTTGGGTATGGGAGGAGACACACCCTATTACCTGCAATCTTTCATGCATGTGGATTAGCTAAGGCTGGAATTTAAGGATATAAGCCACAGAGCCACGATGCCATCCCATTTTGTATTCTATGTGTATTTCTGGACAGGGGACTAAATATAGCTCATCTTACCATCACATTTGGTCTATAAAAGTCAAATGTCTTAATCCTAGTAGATTCTATGAACCTTTCAATAATAAACTTTGTTAACTTCAAGTGGAGATCTGTAGAGAACAATAGACAGTTTAAAAGCACAGTCCATGCTTTAAATTTGTTTTTTACCAAATGATAACTGACATTATAATGCTTTTAAAATAGAAGCAATTTAAAATATGTTTCTTAATCCAAACGACAAAAACTTGTGGAAAATCAGGTTGTGTAAAAGTTGAAACTGCTATTAATAATACTCTAGTCGCGGCATTTGCCTAATACCTAGGAGTGACTATGGGCATTATATAATTAACACTAGATAGAAAATCAAACTTTATCCCCAATAGTGTACAAAATATGATGTAATTTCTTATTGTTTATATGAGCTATATCCTTCTAATTTTAAAAATATAAAATTTAAACTGCTCAACAAAAAGCAAGTTTATTGGTAATTCTAGAAGCCATCATTATTTAAGAGTATTACAGACCTAACAGTAATTCAAGTAACGTGCAATTTTCAGTGTGAAAATTTCATCATCTAATGAAGAATTTTATATCATTATTTGAGTCATTATGAAGAGCCCATTACAGCAATCTTTTAACATAAGAATTAAAGGTAATGGATTGCTGAGAAAGTAGTAAGTAGAGTCAGACATGACCTAAAATTCTCAACCACGCTAATGTGATGTCACATAGTACAGTTCTAGGACTCTGTAGACCTGATGAAGACTCTGAATTCAAGGACAGTCTGGGCTACATCATGAGATCCTGTTTGAAAATGACACTAAACAACAACAACAACAAAAAAACCCAAATCCACAAGAACCAAAAACTCAACCCTTGAAGAACTATCAGCTAAGTAAATACATATATCATTTACTGAGAACAACTAAAAAAAAAACAAAACCACAGACCATATGATTCTTTAAAAAGCAAAAATAGGAAGCAGCAGTTTCTTTATCTAGCTAATTTTTAATCTTTAGCTGAAGCTAATAGAATAGGTGATTGAAATTTTCCTAGAAAAAATAATGAACAAATCAGATACAATTCTTCACAAAATGGCCACAGGAATAGGAAATAAGTAAATGATATAATTCAGATTTTAAAGTCAATACAAATGAGGAAGCATTGGAGTGTTTTTGGTCTCCTACTTTTAGAGTTTTCTCCCATTAGAGCCTTCCAGAAAATACTGTGGAATGGAAGAGACCCCATTTTCATCTATAACATCTTCTGGATATTGCTTTCTTAGAGCCCATTTCTTGTGCTGTAATAATTCTGCCACCCTCCTCCATATCTAGTACAGATACAACATTTGATCCCCATTGAGGTTTAATCCCCCATATTCTGCATCTAGAGATACATATGAGTAGATTTTAACATGAATCAGCATATATAGAATTGAGAGAGTCTGCTGTATTATTGAATTAAATATCTTTGTTTAATTCAGAGCCTAACTCTTCATATTCCCCATGTCAACAGTAACTCTCAATTACTTGCTTCCATTCTAGGGTAAGATTAATAGCACTTTCCAGACTTTGGCAATACCATGCCCATGCTCAAAGACCCATATACACATTGTGTTAGCAGTCATGAGCATTACTCTAGTGGCTGTATCCAGGTCACTCTAGCATTAGGCATTGAGGATTAGAAATACGTTGAAAATCAAATCATTCATTTAGCTAAGATCTCTACACAGTGTAAAAATATGTCAACATCTTCCAGAATCATAATCTATAAACTATAGACCAGTTTTATAAAAACTTTTCTACTTAGTATAACAATGCATGTGTTATGTTAAAAAATTTATGGAAGAAATAAACTTGAGAAATTTGGGCAAGGACAGTGTTCTCTTCCAGTGTCAAAGTGATAGAAGTTAATACGCTGGATTGTAACCTCAGCACTGTGTACTAAGAACTCCTAAAGGGAACAAATCGCCACTTTGAAAACATAGTCAAATGCATAGTATACATTAAACTATGCTCTTTGTGTCCAAGGGACACTGGAAGGAATGTGATGAGCTATTTAGAGCATTACGTCCTTTTATATTTACTGAAATAAAGAACTCCTTGTGTGAAGGTCTAAGCCTTCTGGCAAGCCCCAGGAACACTGGAAACGGCGGTGCCAGATACATTTTATATCCATATTAGGCTGAAGACCAAAGACTGGGTGAAATGGAATGAAAATCGTGATGTCCTCTGCTGATTCTGAAGTGAGGCACTAAGTTGTGTATTTCTGGACTATTCCTGATGGTTGCAAGTACTCATCTACAGGGACTAAACAGATCTGAGCTCAAAAATAAATTCAGAGATGCTTAAGTGACTACATAAACCCTTTTAAGTCATTTGGTTCCCTTGTAGGATTTGGGAGACGCTGAAAAATCTGTCAGTCCAGACAGCCTTTTGAACTGATGGTCACGTTTCATCTATGGACTTTAGAAAATCATTTCAAAATTTTACTTTAAATTGTGTGTGTGTATGTGTTTGTGTGTGTGTGTGTGTGTGTGTGTGTGTGTGTGTGTGTGGTGATGTGTATATGTGTGTAGATAGTACTCTCAGAGGTCAGAGGTGTCAAATTTCCCCTAAACTGAAGTTACAGAGCTGCCTCAGTGGGTAATGGGAACTAAATTTGGGTGCCCTATTAGTGCAATAAGCACTCTTAACCCCACTTCAGTTATTTTATTAGTTGTGGTATAAGTTTATTCTCTCAATACTTCAGATAACAAAGTTACAAATTGTCATAAATCATTGGCATTTTCAAAAGATCCTTTTGATAGTGATAACCCCCCATGCTCCACGTGGCTTTGTGGGCGTTTTAGGCCCCTCTCCTTTGTTTCTTTGTGGGTTTCATCGCTATGTAGGCATCATCAGAGCCTACTAGGAATTCCACTGCAGAGTGAGTAGGACAATTAGATACAGGCTAGGATCTGGCAAATGGAGCCTGAAACGACTTCCTCTGATGGAATTTGGCTTCTATGTGGATTTAAAATATCTGTTTTCCCCCTGTCCTCTTATCTGCCATAATCAGATTGGCCACGGTGAGAGGCAGACAATTGGGGCAGAGCATCTGGAAGCACACTGAGGAGGCCGGCACCAAGGCACCAGCTGAAGAGTGGAGAAGCGGCGTTCTGGCAATTTGGCTTTGGGGGACGGAAGCTGATTTTTTGAAAGATTTATTTTTTATTACTTTTGAATTATGTGTGTATCTGTGTATAGGTCGGTGCACA
This sequence comes from Ondatra zibethicus, assembly GCA_004026605.1. Lineage (NCBI taxonomy): Eukaryota > Metazoa > Chordata > Mammalia > Rodentia > Cricetidae > Ondatra > Ondatra zibethicus. The sequence continues at coordinate 158,248 of PVIU01001986.1, read as the reverse complement.
TGAGTGCAGGGGTCCATAGAGTTCAGAAGAGGCTGTTGGCTCCGCTAGAGCTGGTGTTACAGGCGACCATAAGCTGCCTGACACAGATGCTGGTGCCAGGAACTAAGTTCTGCTCCTCTGCAAGAGGAGCAAGTTCTCTTAAACACTGAGCCAACACTCCAGCCCCCACAAACCGATTTTGTTTTACAGGTATTGGAAGAGAATACTTAATAATGTTTGTGGATTCAACAAATTATGTAATTAAAGACCATTCAATGTGATTATATAGTAACAATTATATTATGATTTCATATTGGCACTTAGCTTTAAACAGTGGAGCAAAGAAGAAAGTTAAGAATTTTATCACAGTTTAGTTCACTTTGTGGTACTGGGGAATGAATTCTCTAGGGCCTTGCACAAGTTTGGTTACTACAGAGCTGCATGCTCAGCCTTAATCCTGTTTCTTTTTTATAATGTAATAAAATTTATGTTTAAAGACAAAAATGATATGCAATTCAGATGCTTTGGCCTATAACCTCAACAATGAAATTACGGAAATGAGTGATTTTGGTGCCAACATTTCAGTTCAACATACTTTTGAAGGTTCTTTGCAAAGAAATAAAAATAAGGATATTTTGTTAAAGACATGCCATTTGTGGGAACGAAGATAAATAAGAACCAAATTAAGTAGCACATACCTGAGGTGTCTTTCATCATATTGTGTTTGAATCTAGGAACTGGGGAGAAGCCATTGCCCATTGAGAGCCATCCTTGTAGATTCCCATCATACTTTAAGAACATAGGACTGGGGAGAGCTTGGGGGAGCGGGAGGGTAGAGATGGAGGAAGGTGGATATTGGAGAAGGGAATAAGATATCTACATTAAGGGAGTCATTTTAGGACTGGCAAGAGACTTGGCTCTACAGGGGTTCCCAGGTGTCCACGGGGATGGTCCCAGCTAGGTACTTGGGCAGCAGAGGAGACGGTGCCTGAACTAGCCTTGTCCCATAGTCACATTGATGAATATCTTGATCATCACCATAGAAATTTCGTCCGATCGATGGAGATAGAGACAGAGACCCACATTCACATCAGAGCAATGGACTGAGCTCCCAAGGTCCAGTTGAAAAGCAGAAGGTGGGAGAAGATGAGCAAGGAAGTCAGGACACGAGGGGCTGGTCCACCAACTGAGACAGTGTGCCTGATCTAATGGGAGCTCACCAAATCCAGCTGGATCAGGACTGAATGAGCATATGATCAAACTGGAATCTCTGAATGTGGCTGCCAATGGGGGCTGACTGAGAAGCCAAGGATAATGGCACTGGGACCTATCTCTTCTGCATGTATTGGCTTTTGGGAACCTAGTCTATATGGATGCATACCTTCCTAGGCCGGGATGGAGGGGGGAGGGCCTTGGGCTTCCCACAGGGCAGGGTACCCTGCCCCTCTTAAGGAAGCAGGGGGAGGGAAGAGGGGCAGTGGGGGAGAAGGAGGGGACTGGGAGAAGGGGTGGAAGTGTAAATTTTTGAATGAAAAATAAAAGAATATGAAAAAGAAGAACATAGGAATACAGCACATATATTTTAATGAGTTCTAACATTAAAATTAAAACTGGAAGGATGCAGTCTCCTAATGTTATACCTTAAATTAGGTGGGTACATTTTATCAACTTAGACAAAAACATGAGTTCTGGCACCAGTGGCTGCAGCAGAGATGCCCCGAGTCACTGAGATCATGATAAACTTTGAACTCTGTATTGATGTTCACATTCCCTTTGCCCACTAAAGACTGGCCATGTCCCCAGATGCAAAGAATGTTGCCAGAAATAGTCACTAGTCATGGCTCTAGCTGAACCTAATACCCAGGGATGTTTTGAAACAGACTGTGCTGAGCTATGGCACACTACTTAAGGCATGGCTTCCAGGTTAGTGATGACAAGCTTGGAACAGGGTGGTGCTGTGACATTTCTGGGAGGGTTGAAGCTCTGTGGATAAAGCTACTTAGCATGCAGTCAAGAAATATGATTCCCCAGGAAAGCCTGCCTGGAGCGGAGGGAAGCTGTGTTCCTGTCAGGGCACCGAGTTCCCTCCTCTGAGGCAGTAAGACTGTAGACTCAAATAGCATTCAAGCAGAGGCCAGGGCAAAGGCTTGGTAGGTGAAGACCCTTGCCACACAAGCCTGTGGGTTAAGTTTTATACCCAGAATCTGTGTCGAGGTGGAAGGAGAAAACTGACTCCACAAAGTTGTCCTCTGGCCTCCACACACAAGCTGTGGCATCCCCAACCCAACATGTATTAAATAAATAAATAGATATGTTTTATAAAAGTGCTCTAAGTAGTAAAGAAATGCTTGTCATTAAATCAGAAGCCTTTCTCTTGACCTGTAGAATCCCAACATAGAGGACAAGGGTCAGTTGAGTGGGTACTCTCACCTTTGATTTGGACAACTTCTAAGGTCCCATTGTAAGTTCTGAGTGTATTCATTCTTGTCATCCTGGGGATACATTTGATTCTGCTGCAGATGCAACATCAAGTTCCCAGAATGCTTCAGTGCCCCCCAACAAGCTACAGCAACCCATACATATTGTTCAAGACACAGCTATTAACAAGAGTTCTGGAGATGCTATGATCACACACAGTAACAGCCCCAGGAAGAATATTAATACCTCTTTAGATGGGTGAAACTTTGCCAGAACCTTGTTCAATTGGATTTTTTTGGCAGGGATTATTTTTAATTCTCCCATTGTAAAGATGAATAAGTCACTTTGTGATGTAATTTGCTATATCTCTACTACACAACACTTATCATTTCATTCTGAATCTTCTTTCTACTATTCCTTTCCAAACTAAAGTAACAAATCAAATTACTTATGCTAAAACACAGAACCAAAGAATTTCCCAGCTCTATTAAAAGTGTTTGGCTACCTGGGCCATAGTGTTCACATCTGATGGAAGGGAGAGAGTTTGGTCAAGTGGTTGGTTGGCCTCTTCCAGTAGAGTCTTCTGCTGTAAGTGGGAAGGTTGAATAGGCTAACTTTTCATACTGTTGTTCTCAGAGATGGCCAAGTTTAATGATTGCTGTGGTCATATGCATTAAGGAATACCATGTGAAAGGGCAGACAGCTATTTAATCAGTTTTCAGAGAGCATTGGCAAAGGCCAAAAGCAATAAGTGGAAGAATTTTCTAACATTCAGAAATATCATTTCTATCATATATTGTTCTGTTAAGTTCTATGGTGTGTTCCCAGCATTGGAGAAGGCAGTTTCCAGTATTTAATTATACTGAAGATTTTATTTGATCAACTAGTGGGCAAGACAATGTTTAATAAATATTATTAGCTATAACACAATGAATTGTTATGGTTATTTTCAGACACAGGATTTGTTGAGTCATTAGCAGGCGGGCAAAGTTATCTGCGCTGTTACCTTGAGCTTGCACTCTGTATACTCTGACTTCTATACATTTTCTACATGTGCATTGATCTTCATGTTGAGTTTTACTCATCATGACAGTCAGTGTGTTTTACCATATGAGGTATTCATTTATTGGTGAACCTTTGTCTTCAGCCAACAAATGCACACTTTGACATGGCTAATAAAATGTCAGCTTCCTTCTTAAAAAATCGGAAGAAGCCAAACCAAGCAACAGCAACAACAAAACCAAATAAGCCTCTTGAAATGGATATGTGATATAGGAAGTTTTTCTGTATGTGTGTTGCTTTTATTGGTTAATGAATAAGGAAACTGTCTTGGCCTGTGATAAGGTAGAGTAGAGCTAGGTGGGGAAAACTAAACTGAATGCTGGGAGAAAGAAGGCAGAGTCAAGAGAAGCCATGTAACCCCACCAGAGACAGATGCCACCGGATGGAACTTTACCCAGTATGCCACAGCCTCATGGAAATACACAGATTAATGGAGATGGGTTAATTTAAGATATGAGTTAGCCAGAAATATGCTTAAGCTATTGGCCAAACAATATTGCAAATAATACAGTTTCTGTGTGGTTATTTCATGAATCTAGGTAGCTGGGAAATGAACAAGTAGCCTCCTACAACAGATATGTGCTCTCTATATGATGAAAACCATTCAGAAATCAATAGAAAAACAGAAACAAACCAGAAAAACAGAAGAAACAGAGAAAAAGAAAACAAAACAAAATCAAAAACCACAAGGAAAGAAAACCCAAAACAAGTCCTCTGTTTTAATATCTGATGCAAAAAATAGAGAACTGTCATTTTTAGGCTAGGTGAGGTCAAAGACTGGAGGTACCCTCTGTTCTGGGAGATGAGAGCAGGTGGGTAAAGCATGGTGTCTAATAAGCAAGTTTATAATGCTGGCCAGAGCATCACAGGGTGGGAATCTGAATCTAGCTTGTGGCCAGTTTGGAGCAGTATTTGAAACATGTTTATAGGATGAAGAATAAGTGTCTGCACTGGTAGTGAAGGTCCTCCTTGATGACACTAAAGTTTACAGGCAAAGTGATAGTTCCCAATAGAATAGGAAGGGAGGGGAAGTAAGACAGAGACCAGCTGCTGGATCGGATACCAGTACAGGACAAAACCAGGATGATTGATATATTAATACAAAAATGTATACAATAATTGATACATCATTAAGGGAAAATTGCATATCTATCCATAAATGTGTTTCTGCTTGAGACTGCCAAAGACAAAAGGAGACTGGATTAAGATGGGGAGTCATCCGGGGAAGCCAGCCAAAGAACCACACAGCTGTTACTGGTAGAAGGAATGGGACAGTCTTCAAGGTACAAAGAGGAGGAAGCTGCTTACCACACAGTGCTGATAATACAGCAATAGAAAAGGGACTATTATCTCTGATTGCCCAACTGTAGGTTAACACTCATTTCCGAGAACTTGATCTCAGTGGAGATCTGCACAGAAGGCTTTTAATGGAACTTTTAAAATACACAATTATGGTACTTTAATCCACTGGATCAGGCAGAAAAATATCTGTACTACTATCCTAATCCCACCCCCATAAATCCCAGGGAAATATGCCAAATAATAAAGAATGGACATGATGGATTGCATTGTAACCATATTTGGAAAGGTCAATGATTTTCCTTACTTTTTACAGTAATATATACTAATTAAATAAACAAACAGGGACTGGGCAGATGGCTGAACAGATAATAGTACATTTAGTATGCAAGCAGGAGGACTTGAGTTCAAACACAGTTCCCACATCAAAATCTTGGCATGTTCTCCCATGTAACATCAGTACCATGGGGAGGCAGACACAGGAGGATCCTTGGAGCTTGCTGGCTGCCAGTCTAGCCTTGGGTTTGAAAGAACCAGTCTAAAGGGACTAATGTGAAGAGAGATACAGAACAGCAGCCATTTTTCTCTCTGGCCTCACTTTGTACCTACACACAAATGTGTACATATGTTATAACACACATGCATATGTGCACACACATGCCACAGACACACATGAACTGAGCTTGTGAGGTTATCAGTTCTGCTGTAGGTATCTGTCAGCCTGTTGGCTGGCCTTGCCATCCCCTTCTCATTTGCAATTGGAGGGAAATGATTACATGGGACCAGAATGGTACAAGGACAGTTGAAATGCTACTACCTTTCACCCTCATTTCTTCCCTCCTCTGGGTGAGACTGGATCAAGAGTGATGGCTATGAGTCATTTCAACCCGAGTAGATCCTGAAAGCCACAGCTAGAAAGAACTTTTGCCTCATTGCATCATTGCCAAGTAAGGGGAGAGTCTAGGATCTGAAGAAAGTTGGGGTTTCTGAGGACTCCACTGAAATATGCTCCTCTCCAACATTTCACTTTACCTTGATATTCCCAAGACCATAGTTTTTATTTCCTCTCCTTCTCTGGCCCATTTGTTTGTAAGTGGCATGAAAGCAGGGATGAGGTGAGTGGGTCTCAGTCTGGGGCACTATTGTCTCTCTTCAGGGGCATTTGGACAGTGGCAGAGGGCAGTTTTAATTGCCAGGCTGAATATTGGGTGTGGTATTGACACCTGCAGTAGAGGACTATGCCAGCCTCATCCTCTACCCCACACTGAATAGTTATTTGCTGAAATATTGTGTCCAGGCTGACAATCTGTGATCGCCAGTTCCTAGAAAAATGCCTGGTAAATAGTAGGTGAACAATGAAGATTATTCAAAATATGATCAGTACATAATTAATTACTCAAGACAATAATTCAAGTTAGGGTACTATACTTCTTGACTCATTAAGGGTATGGGACCTTGCTTTTCTATACTGTGAATTAACCAGGTAGAAATGTTTAAGTGATTAATGAAGTTGAGAGTTATACGATATCAGGAAGAATTTAGAAATATAGGAGCTAAGGCAACCTCTGAGGATTAAACTGAATATCTATGTACACATGATGAAGTAGGGCCAGGGCATGTCAAGTCCCCTTGAGGATGAAGGAAGGCGCCTAGACGGCAGTACTTGAGCAACATGACGTACTGGCTGAGGACATGGGTTTGGAGTTCGATGGCCTAGATTCCAATCCCAGCTCCACCATTTTCCAGGAAGACAAATTAGCTTGTAATTGTATTCTCATCTATAACATAAGACTAAGTAAAATAACTTGCCACAGGGTGGCTGTAAGGAGTAAATAAAATATATTTAAACAGTTTGGTATGTGCAATGTCTAGAACACAGGGAGCACTCTACCGAGAGCTACTATCTACAAACGGAGTGTGTGCGGCCTCACCTAGGCTATTAGCTGACGGACAGGAACTAAGTGTTAATTAGGACTGCAGGGGAGACAGCAACAGAGAGGAGCAAGTCAGAGAGGAAATTAATACTGACTGCTTCTTCGCCATATGCCAGGCATTTTATTAAGTGTTCCATATCCATGAGCTCATTTAATTCCTCAGGATCCTTTTCAGCTGGAGGAGACTAAGTGAGCAGCTAATCCAAGGCCAGCCAGCCTTTGAGGGTGGGCTGAGCTGCTGAGACCTGCCCGGTAATGCCAGTGTTCACTCTGGTACTTAAGGGGAGATCCTGGAGCCCAAAGTGACTGTGCCCAACAGACTTTAAAAGGCTCTGATGTAGGCACCATTTTTGCTGTAGAAATATAAGCTTAGCACTCTGCTCTCGACATCTGAGCAATCTGGTGAACTGCTCCTACTATGATGGAAGCTTACTAAACAATTCTCAACTTCTGCTTTCTTCTGTCCATCTGCCAACAGGGGACACTGAATGTACACCCCACACAATTATCCTAATGTCGCTTTCACTAGCCATTATATGCTGACTTTGTGGCATCAGAAGTTTTTTAAATTAATTAATTAATTTTATATCCCAAACACAGCCTCCTCTCTCTCCTCTTTTCCCACTTTCTCTCCCTTCCCCTCCACCCGCTAAAACCCCCTCCATATTCACTCAGAAAGGGGCAGGCCTCCCCCATGGGTATCAGAAAAGCATGACATGTCAAGCTGCTGTAAGACCAGTCACCTCCTCCTGTATTCAGACTGAGGAAGGTCATCCAGCGTGTGGAATAGGTTCCCAAGAGCCAGCCTAAGAACTAGGGAAAGCTCTGCTCCCATTGCCCGGAGTTCCACAGATAGACCAAGCCACACAGCTGTCACACATATGCAGAGCACCCAGAGCAGGCCTCTGCAGGCTCCCTGGTTGTTGGTTCAGACTCTTGAGTTCCCACGAGCCAGGCTAGCCATTTCTGTGGGTTTTCCTCCAATGACCCTTACACCCTTGGCTCCTATGATTCCTTCTCCTACTGGACTTCTCAGCAGGACTCTTCAATGTCCTTGGTCTAATGTTTGGCCATGGGTCTCTAAATTTGCCTCTATCACTCATTGGATACAGGTTCTCTGACAACCAGGGTAGTTATCAGTCTGGATCAAAGCGTGGCAGCTCAGGCTAAGCTTCCACTGCTGCCAGGAGTCTTAGTTGGGGCCATTCTTACAGACTTCTGGAAGTTTCCCTTGCATCAGGCTTCTACCCAACTCGGTAAAACCCCCCTTTTCAGTCATCTCTCTTAGTACCCTCCCCCTCCATCCACTCCCCAACCCTATCAGAAGTTGTATGTTTATTTGTTTTATGAACTTAAATAATTCAAGCTCATTATTCCTGAAGAAGAACTGTGCCTTTGCCCATCACAATGGGCACCTCAAGTTCTGGGGTAGAGACACAGTCAGCAGGGTGTAGCTGGATGGGGCTGCTCTGAGAGCTAGGATTTGGGGCTGTTTAAATATTCAGTCTAGTACTATCTAAGGGTCAAGTGCAATGCCATGCTCAGTAAATATTTTTTGCCATATTTACACATTGCCATGGCTTTAACATGGTTTGTAGGCCTTCCTGGACCAACAGTATTGGCACACATATGAACTCTCAGAGACAGTGGCAGCATGCATAGGGCCCACATGTCTAAGACAAATAGGGTCTCTGTGCTGAGAGGGGGAGCAGACAGAAGATCCCATCCCTAATCCAGAAGCTATCTCCAACTGGCAATTGCTTATGAAGGAAGAATTTGTTTTCTCTCATGGAGTCTCACTGGGCATACAAACCACACTGAAGGACCAACCCCGTGCTCAGCAGTAGATGGCCAACACAAAACAAACTTAGTGGTATTTTTGGAGTTTTTGGTTTTTTTGTCTCACAATGTTTTGTTTGGGATTTACCTTTTCTTTCCCTTAGAGAGTGTTTGTTTATTTTTCAGGCTTCCGAATTCTGTCTTTTTAAAAAATTATTTAAAAAATATTATTTTATTACTTAAAAAAATCAATCCAAATTCCCACTTCCTCCCCTCCTCCCACTTCCCTCCCACTCCCTCCACATACCCTCCCCCCACTCCCTCCAATCTTAAGAGAGGGCAAGGCACCCTGCCCTGTAGAAAGTCCAAGTCCCTCCCCCCTACATCCAGGCGGAGCAAGGTGTGCATCCAAAGAGAATAGGATCCCCAAAAGCCAGTACATGCAGTAGAGACAAATCCCTGTGCCATTGTCATTGACCCCTCAGTCTGCCCCAACTGTCAACCACATTCAGAGGGTCCAGTTTGATCCCATGCTTGTTCATTCCCAGTCCAGTTGGAGTTGGTGAGCTCCCATTAGCTCAGGCACACTGTCTCAGTGGTTGAACCCCTCATGGTCTTGACTTCTTTGCTCATACGCTCACTCCTTCTGCTCTTCAACTGGACCTTGGGAGCTCAGTCTTAATGACGTTTCCTTGTGTGGGCTCAGTGTCTATCTGGGCTTCTTGTGCTTTTCTTTTGCCCCTCCCCCCCATTTATTTGTTTTGTCTTTTTCTGCTTTTTTAAAAAAATTATCTTATTTTTCAGATTCCATTTTGTATTCTAATGAAAGAGAGAAAGAAAGGGTGTAGATTTGGATGGGTGGGGAAGTAGGAAGGATCTGGGAGGAATTCGGGGAGGGGGAACCTCAATCAGAATGTATTGTATGAAAAAAGTCAATTAAGTAAAAAGAACATGGTTTGACATCATTGAAACTCTTGTTAAAGATTATCATTGTCGCGATGTTGGGAATTGGGCCTTTAAGAAGGGACATAGTCATAGTCACTACCCAGTGAATGGATAGTGAAAGGTTCGTAAGCACAGTGGAATTTTATTCTTCTGTCAAGGAAGATGAAATTCTAGGAAAATGGATGAATCTAGAAAATATAATATTAAGCGATGTTACCCAAATTCAGAAAGACAAAAAACAAGCAAACAAAAAAAAGCCCCACATATTCTCTCTATATGTAGACTCCAGCCTGATACATATGAGTTCGTGTATGAATATGTCTGTGTGAGTGTCCGTGTAAATGTTGGTAGAGCCTAAAGGCTGGCAGAGGGCTGGGGTGGGGCAGATGAGGAGGATGAGAAACCAAGATCCACGTGCTTTGAAAGCTGCATAATGATATATAATAGCATGTTAGCTAATTTTAAAAATCTTTTGAAGAAAGGATTAATACTTTTCTGTAGGGAGGAGGCTAACTCTTGCCTGGGACTGAGGGGCCCACTGCTTTTCTGTTCTGTTTCTCTCACACTGACCCTTTCTTTCTCAGCACATTCCCACAAGGCAGGTGGCCCATCCCAGAGGCTGAGCGGACATCTCTGCCACACTCTTGGTCTTCTCAGCCGTCAGACTGTCTTAACGTCAGCTCCTTAGTTACAGCAGCGGAAAATGGACCATCATTCATGTGTGGGAGACTTGCTTCCTTTGAAGTTCTTTTACTTAGTTCCAGGGTGGAAATATACTGTGCTCCCCCACCCCGAATGTTCCTCCGCACTGGCAGCTAAAGCCTCTGTAATAAAAGATCTAATAAGAGCTTCTAGAGGAGCAATGAACTGAGCTTAATTAAATCCTGTTTGCTGGAAGTAAACAGAAGAATGTGCCACTAATAGCAACGATCACAGGCTGTGAGAGAAATCCTGCTTCAGGCTGCTACACCTGATTTCTTTACTCTTGGCATAATATTTGTACACAATTCCACTTACTTCCTTTCTGTTGAAATAATCTAAAGTGGAAAATGTCAACAATTAAGGAAGTAGAATATTGTATAAGCAAATGTGTCACTCATTTTCAATGTTCAGCCATGTTGTGGGTTAGTCAATTGCTTGGTGCCAACTCTTTTTATTACTTTCTTTAGGCACCTGTTAGAAGAGGCCTGGAAGTTGGGCTGGATGACTCCTTTTATTAAGTAGCCATCGGTAACCAGGTTCTCTGCCGGCATTTCAAAACAACCAGCAGACAAACTTCTTAATTCATTTTAATTAGCACCAACAGCCTAGGCCTCAGCTGACAAGTGGCTGTACTCACGTCAAAGTCACGATTTGGATTTTGTAACTCAGTGACTCCAAAGCTGTGGGTGGGGAAGGAGATATTTTAAAATAAAACATCACAAGATAAATTTGGAATGAGGATCTCTATGCAGAGGGTATAAAGCTAATTGGTTTTCTAGTTCTAATTCTGTCATAATTTTTTTGGTTTGGTGTTGGATAAGTGTATGGAATATATTCAATAGTGAAAGTGTAAGACTTAAAGTGATATAGGCTCCATTTAAAATGTCCACTCTAATTGTGAATGAGTTCATTAAGTTGTACAGACTTTGGGTCTGTTAATTTTGGTGTGTGTTGTTTTTACTTATTTGCAATTTTTATATAAATACCATTAAATAATAAAAAGCCATGTTTATTTAAAAAATAGTTGGATGCAGAAGCATTTCTTGGCATGAAACATGAGACTTTTCCATGTTATCAATGAGCTAAATACCATTTTCCCAGTAATATTGGCATGGCAGAATCATCTGTCACCTTGTGACCCCTCATTACAAGAGAAGTCTTGACTGAAATGTGTGTCATCTCTGCAAGAACTGACATTATGATTAAAAAATAACCAAAGGAATGTTTGTTTCACTCAGCTTTCTCAGTGTAACAGTATACATTTTTTAATTTCTGAGTCTCAGCATCAAATTTATGCCCGTTTAATATTGTATGCCACTACAGGAGAGCTTGATAAAGCATTTGCTGCACACCCATGTCTGAGACTTCTCATGTGAAAATGATCTGAACTGAAGTAGCTGCTCATAAATTCTGAGGATTCATGCAAAGGGGGTGAACTGGGCTGGTGACTTCTTCTACGGCACTGCTGTTACTTAAAGAAGACTGGCCATGCAAGGAGGGTGAACTGGGCTGGTGACTTCTACAACATTGTTGTCACTTAAAGAAGAATGTGCAACTGAAGTGATTCAAGCCCATGTACTTCATAAGTTTTCCTTCTGAAAATGCAGTGAGCTGCCACATTCCATGAGACAAATGGCAGCGATGACACAAATGAATATCTTTCTAAAGCAAAAATAGAATTTTGGAATGATTACGTCTGCTACTAAGAATATAAGGCCCACCCCCAAACTAAAAGAACATTTCTAATAAAATTGTTAGTGATATTAACAAGAAGCATGAGTTTGCTATTGTTAAATACCAAACATAAGCTGAAAGAATCTGTGGCACATAACATTGTAAACCACATGTGGCTAAAAATGACCTACACAGAATCTGAGTAGATAGTAGATATTAAATAAACAACAAAAAATGACTGAAGTGGTTTAAGATTCTGTAGGACAGCTTCCCTTTGAGAACTGACCCCATATTGAATGTAAGTTAGCAAGGTGCTGTAGGGCACATAAGCTTCATAAGTTTCCAGCAGAATGACGTTGGAGCCCAGAATCCCACTGCTGTATGTACGCAAAGGAAGTGAAAAAGCAAGCCAAACAGATGCATGCACGCCAGCATCCACTGCAGCTTTATCCATCGTCAAAGCTAAGAAATGGACTCAACCCGAATTTAGATCAATGGATGAATGGATAAGGACAAGTGGCATACACACACACACACACACACACACACACACACACACACACACACACCCCACAATGCAATGCTATTCAGCCTTCAAAACAAAATCCTGCCATTAGGACACCACAGATGAACCTAAAAATTCAATTAAATTTTAGATACACCAAAGAACACGCACAGCAATCTGCAAAATCTGTGACATCACTTTTATGTTTTCCAACTACACATTTAGGTAAGTCTGGATTTTCCTCATAAGTATCAACCAAAGCAACATGTGGAGGATTTTTGTGTGTCTTCAAAGACTTTTGCAGGTCACACTTCCTCTCCATTCCAATCTGCTTTTCTACTTCTCAGTTTACTATTTTTTTCATTTTAGCAAAATGATCACAACTTGTATAAGGTACTACATTCATCTCCTTTCTTTGATACCTAAGATATTTATATTCATTTTAATTTTACAATTGAATTTAACTTTAGTTAAATACTATCAACATTCTGAATTTTTCTTATTTTTTAAAGCTTTCCTTTATCTCTGGCATTGCAAAGCAATCATTTCTGCATGAGTTATTTTAAATATATTGCATTTAAATGACTTTAGACTTTAGTAGGCATTTGTGGTCTGGGTGAAGGGCTTCTCCAGCATTGTATTATAGATTTCAAGTAACTAACTAGCAGTGGACTATGTGACTCAGCATGCTTATGAAGGGCTGTTTTAATCCAGATTTAGCATAGTTATCCTTGTTGCGGCCACAAAAGGCATACTGACTTAAAACTCTAGATACTTCTTTTCTGTCCTCAGGACAGTCCATGTGTGTCCAGACCCTGCAGTGAGTGAGACTGCGTGGCTTCAAACACTGCTTTTACCATTTTACTAATCATGGAAATGTCCCACTACATCTCTAAATACACCAATCCTTAACACACTAAGTTATTGTCATAAAGAAAATCTCATTTTGCTGATCAAAATGACAATAAACAATACGTCCAAAAAGTGAGTTTGGAAGCAATGGGAGAACTGAATTTCAGACTCTACGCAGAAACGTTTGCAGCAAAAGTTGAAACTTCCAGACGAGGCTCTTTACCTTTGGAGCTAGTAGAGTGAATTAAATCAGGGCAAGCTACAGTCAGCATACTTCACAGAAGCAAACCTCGCCACTGAAAGCTCTGAATGACTTTTGAGACAGCTGAGCAATCCTGCGGACAGGAAGATTCTCCCCGACAGGGGACAAAAATTCAAGCTGCGTTCTGGCATTTTCAGCATAGGACTTTTCCAAAACAGCTCTGGGGAACTGTTAGAGAAGGCCTTGTGCCTAGAGTCCTGTAGAAGTCTACAACAAAGCATACCAGCATAGTCTGCAGCAGTCAGGGTTATGAAGAGCTGAGATGAGATGGGAAACCCCCTGGTTGCTTACGAATGATCCTCCACTCCAATCACCATTAAAAGAGAAATGCAAGCTTCATGGATCAGTTAAAAGCAAAACCTAAAACACCATGTGTCGATATCCAAGCCACTTCTGTGTGTGCCACCACACACTAAGACAAGGCACAATGCCACATGAGCTGCTGATGTCAAAGGAAATATGTTTCCCTGAGAAGCTTACCAAATCCCAATTTCTTCAATACAAGGAGTATTAGATTTGAAATGTTATGAGATATACAATATGGTTTTTATTAAATAAATACATTTTATGAAGGTGGTGGAGGGTAATTGTCAAAGAAACATTTAACCTGCTAAGTAGAGAATGAATGAATCCAGCCCAAATGATTAAAATTAACACAATATAATGGATATAATATGAATTTCAAGCTAAAATGAATCAAATATTGAAACAAAAGTGTGAGATTGACAGGAGTAGTGTTGAGCAAATTCCAGGATGATCCAGTTGCTCCCGTGTGTGATTAGAGAAGGCCGTCATGTCTATGAGCACAGTGACTCTTAGGTTGTGAATGAGTTCATGCATGTGGTAAGAGAATATGCACTAAGGAGGATCTACCGGCTTTGTTGCAGTCAACACTATTAGTGACCTGATTCTAGAACGGACTGCCTCTTTTGTCTCCCGCATTGTCTTCCCTTGTCATTAATCACACAGACTCCCTGTGTGTTAAATCAGTCGATCACTTTCAACTTCTAATTTCAAGACATGTTCATAACAGTGATATGATTCTATTGGATCTCAGTTTCCACAAGTGGAAGATACTGGGATAATAATTATAACTCTTCACCAAGTCATTCTGATATTAAATAAAACAGTAACAATAATAACTCTTACATAGTGCTTCCTGTGCATCAGGCGCTTCTCATGTTCAGTAAAGTTTTAAGCTCTATAGCATCCTGACTGCAACTGTCCTTATCTATGGACACACAAAGTGCTTAAGTAGCTTACCAACCAATGGTCACAGCTAGTCAGAGGGAGATCTGTAACCTTAGAAATTCAAGAGTTGGACACACAGTTGTCTCAGAATGTGGCCAGGATGTGGTGTGTCAGAGTAGTATGGTTGGAGTCAGGAACTCCTCAAAACCCAAAGTCACAGAGATACTGGCAGTTGCAAGGATTTTGCTAAACAACACCCACTGGCTTGTCAGCTCTTCTGCATGGAAGTGGATGACAGTGATCACCGTACATAGAGAGGAAAATAAATGACACCGTGTTCTCAAGAAGAAGTTGTTACCCTAGTACAGTAGAGAAAAGTCTGAAATTCATCCTTGGAAAGCAAGAGAAGAAAATAATTCAGAACCAGAAGAGTTTTGAGTAGTGGGAGAAAATCGGGGCTATTTCTTGATAACTCTTCTGGGGGTTTAGATGAAACGGAAACATAAGGAGAAATGAATTGTTCTTTTTTAAAAAAAATAATAGAGAGCCTTCCAGTATAGTGAAGAGCTGTTTTATTGATTAGGTTTTTATAATATGCTATTTCACAATGCAATTAAACATTTGAGGTAATAAAATACATGAAATTTTGCTACTATGAAGGAAGATGCTGGGTAAAATTATTTAAGTGAGCTGGGTGGTGGTGGTGCGCGCTTTTAATCCTAGCACTCTGGAGGCATAGGTAGGTGGATCTCTGTGAGTTCAAGGCCAGCCTGGTCTACAAGAGCTAGTGCCCCCTGCCTCTGCCTCCTTCAGCAAATCCTACCAGCGTGCGCCACAAAGCTGTCTACTGTGTGTGTGCATGATGTAATTATAGGTTCACATATGTGGTTTATGCTTGCTTATGGGTCTTCTTGCACATGTGTGCATGGAGGTGCAGAGACCAGAGACTGATATAGGCATCTTCCTTGATGGCTTTTTACCTTTGTGTGTGTATGTGTGTGTGTGTGTGTGTGTGTGTACCACTACATTTTCTCTTGACAATTTCATGTTGTCATTCACTCCCCTTGGCTATGCCTAAGCTTCTTCCATTTGATGCAGATTCTTTGACTGAACCTGGAGCTCATCCATTTGTTTAGGCTGTTTGGCTAATAATCAACTATAGGAATCCGCCTGTCCTAACTTATCCTACCAAGTGCCAAGGGTACAGACACATGTTGCAGTGTCTGGCTTCTATGTGGGTGCTAGTGGGTTTGAACTCAGGTCCTCACACCTTCATGGCAGGCACTCTACTGACTGAGCCTTCTCCCTAGCCCCAAAGTGAATATTTTAGAATCACCATGCATGAGTTTATGTACTGAAGTCACCCACTTTGACTTTGGCTGTTGGGTCGGGGGTAGAATTGAAGGAAGTTCTCTTCTGTCTTACTGAATTTGGTCTCCTTTCCGTCCCACTTTTCCTTCTTTCTTCCTTTGTGTTAACACATCATGCACCCTAGTCCCCCCACTATTTCCCAGCCCTCTTTAGCTGCCTCACACTCCCGTAGCATCCTCTTGCAAAGGGAATCTTAAAAAGAAATAATAAAAGTATCAAATACTAGATTAAAAACACAAATAAGAACTTTAAAACAAACAAACAAAAAAAGAGCTAGTGCCAGGACTATGATAGAATTTATATGGCACGGAGCTGTTTTATACCTTTTAGCTTTTAATTTTATTAAAAATAAGATCAGTTTTCAATGTTGTTTAGCAGAAAATAAATTCATAGGAAGAATTTTATTATTTTCATTTTTGTTTGCTGAGACTAAACCCAAGGCCTTGGGCATTAGGAAGAAATGATCTCACTGAGCCTTACCTTCAACTCTCCTGAGAAGTTAACATATTCTCCACACAACCCCCAGAAATTGTTTAAATGAGCACCTCACTATAAGTCACTAGTGCAGGACTTCAATTCATATTTTTTACAAGTTGGGATATAGTCACATGGAACATACACGAGTCACTGATGTAATACAGTATAAATGGACTAGTCCATTTGAAGGGAAATCTGAGAGGTCAAGTCCTCCATATGCACAGTTACAGTGGCCCAGAGCATCAACCTGAGCAGAATCAAGAGAGAGGGCAATGCGAGGCTCCCTAAGAGCTAAAAGAGCAGGAGCACTAAGCATCAGGGACAGGGCAGAGGCCTGACCATAGCCCCACTTGCGGATATTCCAAGGACTTGGCCCTTGTACACTTAGTCTCAAAGGGTTGCTCATAGAGTGGACTTAACCTTTGGGTGGATTCCAAGGCTCTAGCTGGGAAGAGGCAATAGTGTAAACATGCCATGGAAACAGAGGGTGCTGAAGACGGTTGGCTGGGGAGATTCTGGGGGAAGGTGGGAAGAACTTACTCTCTTGGAATAAAGGGCAAGTTAGACGTTGCAGGCCCTCCTGAGAAAAGGAAGTAAACCTGATACAGGTGAACCTGCAATGACTTCTCAGCTGCCAGAGCTCACACAAATATGCTTGGTCTCACGGGTAATAAAGGAAGGCAGAAAGTTTAGGTCTGTTTTTATCATTGCCTTTTATGTGTTTGATGTGTTAGATACACATATAAATAGTTAGATGAGCTGGTAAAGTTTTTGACTGAAGGTCTCCTCTCTGTCTACAGACTTTGCCTTGGTCAGATTTCTGGGGGTTTTCTTTCCTTCCAGTAAGGGGGATTTTTTTTGTTTGTGTTATCCTTCTTTTCTGGTTCCTATAGTAACTACTGCATGCGTTTTGAGTCAGTGGAAGTTGTGAGTCCCGCTGACTATATGATTCAGATGAAGTCAACTCACTCTCAGGGCAATTCTCTTATTTTATTAACATTATTAGCATGGCCCTAATCACTAAACTATCAGTCACAGATGAATGCTTTCACACTAATGGTGCTGTTTTAAATCAACATGTAACATCTGCAGGTGACTTCTCATCCCCTCCCTCTTGCACAACACCCAAGTGTGTACCTGGGCAGAGGTACAAAGGGGTGTTCAGTAGAGCAGAACTCAAGGTTTAAAAAATCCAACTTCATTGAAACTTCTTGTTGCTGAGAGCTATTACTTTGTCCTGGGAGGAAATCGGCCTGACCTGCCTTGGTCTTGCCTCCAGGTTTGGTGACCTTTACCTCTTGTGCCATCTAACCAGTTCTGAGCCAAGGCCTTTTCCCACATAAACCTTTCTTTTCACAGTTACATTTATACTTCAGGATCGCTCATGTTTTAACAAATGCTAGTCTATTTTTAAAAATATGTACTCCTTCATGGCAGAGCAAGCCAACTACATTATTTCTTCTAAGTCTCACAAGATTTTACAGATCATATCTACAAGCAGTAGGGTTGAGTACACATTCAATAGTGGTCAGCACATGGTCAGGGTCATTAGAACATTGAATATCTGTCTAATGCTTTATAGGTGCCATCTGTTCAGAAAAACTGTTTAAAAACAATCTCCCAGAAAAGCAAAAGCTTCCACACTAACCTTTCTAGTTGCTTTCATGTGTCACAAGGCTGCTTGACAAACACTATGGGAATTTCCTCTTATCACATCAGTCAGATTCCCTATCTTCATTCTCAAGGGGGTGTCCCACCCGATCCCACATTAGTGAATCCAATCTGTTCTTGCAGAGATTTTCAAAGAGGACTTGATGTTGATTGACAGAGGCCCCTTTGGCCACTGGATACCATATCAATGGTAAGATGTTTGAAACCAATAAATAATATCTACATATGAATTTCCATCATCTTCCCCTTGCTCAATGCCCAACTATGTGTGTTTCACTTCTTGAGAGTGCCCGACTTTACTCTGATGAACTCTAGCTATCTTCTACATGGAGGACAAGGAAGAGGAGCTTCAGGAGAAAGAGAGGAGAAGAAAGAAAGAGAGAAAAGAAGAGAGGAGGGGAATATGTGGAGGGTAAGGAAGAAAAACAGGAGGATGGAAAGGAGGAGAGAGAGGAGGAGCAGCAGCAGTAGGAGGAAAGCATGATTGCTTTTTCAGCTGAGTCATCTCTCTTGCCTTCAAGCACCATAGTCTTTTTTCTTCTTTCTTTCTTTCTTTCTTTCTTTCTTTCTTTCTTTCTTTCTTTCTTTCTTTCTTTCTTTCTTTCTTTCTCCTCATCCTCTTCCTTCTCCTCCTCCTCTTCATCTTCCTTCTCTTCCTCCTCTTCTTCTGCAAATAGGCCCCATCCTCCCCAGCACATCTCAAGTCCATCTTCTCTAGTCAATACCAATTTGTTCCTTGAGCAAACTCTCGTGTTCTGCTGGTTTTTGTTCTTTTGTATGCAGTAAGTCCTTTAAGGGGTAAGATCATGCCACAGGTTCTCACTGTTGTCCTTTGCACACCTAATGCTGCACATAGCAATCCATCACGTAAAGGACATCCTTGATTGGAGTTACGCCCCTAGTCCTTGCAGGACTTTCAACCTGTACACTGTTTATTCAGACATCAAAGCATTTATCACAGGTGTTTTGAAGTATTGTGTGAGGTCCCTGTGACTCATGGTCCTATCTAGTTCATCTTTTTTATCTTGCAAAGTGCCTAAGATAGCACTATTTATATAAAGAACTCAGCAACACTGGTTAATTAAGTTTCTATTAAATTTTAACTTTTCCACATCATTCTGTATACATTCTTTTTGTGGAAGAGAGAGTGCCACAATTAAAGATGATTATGCTGGAAGATAAACTGTATTGACATTTGGCACGTGCAAGAGTGAAAGAATGCTTTGATGCATTCTAAGTCATTATTTAAAAAAAGTGTTGCATTTTAAATTTAAACATTCAGTTCTGAAACCTTCAGTGAATAAGGAACAGTTGCTGCTTCAAACCCAATGACAGATGTTAAACTATAGGTACGTCTAATATGAATGTTGATCTATCAGTTTGTTTTCCCGTGCTGTCTAAGATTTTACTCCATTGTTAATGCCATTACAGATTAATGTAAGTATAACTATCAAAAGAAAAATGAAAATGATTTTCCACTGTTACACTGAAGAGGGCCTCAGGATCGAGCCAGCTAGTAACTGGTTACCTTTTCCTGTTTCTGTCTTTCTACTTTGATTTACTCTGACAGCATTTGGTTCCGTATAGGACAGATTTTTTTTTAATGGAACGATTATTCACTAAGCCTTTGAGTAATTTTAATTAAAATTCAGTTCAAATTCACCCTTTATACTTGGAAAAAGCATCTGCCATGTTTCCCCCACTTAAGAACTTGAGCTGAAAATATGAGCATTTCTCCCGTTATTCAAGCGCTGCGTCTGTGTGAAGCGGAAATAGCTTCAGAGGACAATTCTCAACACATTTTGGAGAATTATGGCTTTAAAAATGTAGCTTTCAGAAAACAACACTGATGCCTTCTTCTGGGACCTGACGCACTTCTTTCTGTATGACATAATGAATTCTTGCTCAGCATGCAAAGCTAATCCCCTGAGCCTTTCCTGACACTGGGTTCTTTTGTGTGACCCAGAGCAAGTCCATAGTGTAATACCTACTGTATAACAAGAGTCTAAAAGAATTTCTGAAAGAGTGAATGAACTGATAAGTGATTGGATATTATGAAATAAAGACCCTGCCTGTAACCTCTTATTTCTTCTCATTGTAGTTATCTGTAGTTACGGGTCCTAGCCTAACCTAGCCTAGAATATTCTCTCAATATAGCAATGCTTTGACTTCCTGACACTAATTGGTAGAAACTAAATAGAACAGCATAGGATCCAGAAAGATGAAGTGCTTGTGCAAGTAATAAAAGAAGAATTGTATCAATGTATTTTTATTCTTTGGAAAGTCATTTCTATCTTCCAGGAAATTCTTTAAAAATATAATTCTGTTTTCTATCATGAATAGAGCTCCTTTGGGTACATTATGACGGCTAGTGCAGACACTAATTAGCCCAGATCTCCAGGTCCATCAGTCAGTCTGGCCTTGCTTGAGGCAATGGTCCTATTTCTTGAGTCAGATCTTCTGGTGGTCTTAGGGAAGCCTGCACTGTAAGTCCTAACTCTGTGTTGGGATGTGCAGCTCTGACATACCTGATGTGCTCCATGTGACTGGTGGATCAGGAGTTTTGTCTCACAGTGGTCCTGGCACAGGCCCTAACACACAGCCATATTCACTATCCGGGGGGGGGGGGTTATTCAAAAAGGATATGTCATTGTTTCTTATTTCATAGCATACAATGTTACCAATAATACACAGAAAACTAGTGGTTTGTTTTTGATCAATGTAGGTTACTGAAAACAAATTGAAATATTCTTATTGTGCTACAGGGGGCAAAGTTAAAAACTTGCACATAATTGGCAAGAGTTCTACCACTAGCTTGCATTCTCAAGGTGCTCTCTTCACGATAAAACATGTTTGTTGCAGACATGAATTAGATAAGCATGCAGTTCTGATGTCTTCCCCCATGTTACTAAGTATAATGGACCAATAAAAGTGCATTGACATTTTGATTTATATACATTGTGATATGATTAAATGAAAATAATTAGCGTAGGTCACCTTACATACTTGAATTTTCATAGGCACATTTAAGATGTCAGAAAATATCAAGCATATATCATTATTAATTGCAGTAACTCTCCAGTTTAATTGTAGTTGCTGTGGCAAAATACCCTGATGAAAAGTGTCTCTGGAGAGAAAGGGTTTCTTCGAGCTCACAGTTCCAGGTTCAGTTCAACATTGCTGGGAAATCAAGGCAAAGACTTAAAGAAGCAAAGTCACACCACATGCCAGTGAAGAGTAGAGAGAAGAAATGCACACAAGGCGAGTAGTCAGCTAGCTTTCTCTCTGCTCAGACGGCCAAGGACCCAAGCTCCGGGAATGGTGCCTCTCACTTCAGGCTGAGTCTTCCCATGTGAACCAACCCAAATAACAAAATCTCTCCCAGGAATGCCTCCAGACTCAGCTGATCTAGAAAATCTTTCATTGAGGTTCTCTTCCTGGGTGGTTCTGCATTGTGTCGAATGGGCAATTAAAACTGACGATCACAGTATTCATGCACTTTAGAAAATCTCCATAACTCACTGGATCTATCAGAAATTTTATATCCTTCACCCAAACCGCTCCCTCCTAACCCATTACATATCAGCCCACGGTCATTGCCATTGTTTTTGAAATTATACATATAGGAAAGGTTGGGCAATATTTTGTGTTTCTGGATTTATTTCACTTTGCATAATTCTCAAAGTCATCCATGTTGTCTTTGAAAAGCATTCCACTATTGATAGATGTGCACACACTACATTTTCATTATTTGTTCATCTGTTGATAGACATGTGGGTTGATTCCCTACCTTGGCCCCTATGGAGAGTACTGTAATGAACAGGGGATCATACTTATTTCTTTCTTTTTCCTTTAAATACTCCTAATCTGATCATTTGTTTAAGTGCTCTAGCAATGCATATGCAGTAGTATTTGGAAATGTGAATAAGTAACCAAAACTTTAAAAGCACATTTTCATGAAATAGCCTCCAGTGTGTCTCAGGCACCTCAAGGCATTTCAGTCAGGACATTTAAACCACAGGCCAGATGCAACGACAATGTGCTTCTTGGTTGGTACCAAGCTAGGTACAGGGTGACTGCATCATTGTTTCCTAGTGCCCCCCGACACTTTCCTTATGTTCTGAGACATTACAGATTCCTTTTTTCTGAATCTTCAAATTACTGATTTCCACAAGCAATTTTGTATATAGGTATCTGAATAATTATTAGGCTGCTTTATTAACAGTTCTGTTTTTACAAAATTATCTTTAGTGTGGGTTCAATTTGGCCACTTACCATTTTCTGGTTTATACCATTAACATGCTGAAGGAGTAGACTCATGCAGAGACAGTCGGTCTCCCCTTCACGTCTCACCCTCATGCCTCCCAGCTCCTGTCCCCATCATAACATAGAACCAACTTCTAATGGGTTCATTGACCTCTGAAAGACAAGGCCACAAAGAGTCAGTAGACACCTTCCTGTTTGCTTCTTGTAATGCTACACATCACTACTTCTCCCCTAAATGGATGTTTATCTGGCTTTTCTAATACAATTCCCCATTGATTTCTCTTCCTGTCTCTGGGTAATTGTTCCCAGTATCACTTGGTAATGCAATTCTCTTTTCTTAACCAAAATGACTGCTGTTCCTGGCATTCTTCCTCTGTTGTTTTTCATCTATGGGTACACGTATGTTGAGATAATACATCTCTTACGACATTAACTGCCTATACACAAGCAACTTTTAAATTAATCTCCATACCAGACATTTCAGGCCCATTCTCCAGGTGCCTACTGGATACATTTTTATATAAACACTCCACCCAAACCTTTAACTCAAAACAATACTTTCAACAAAAATTATTGTTGTTGCTTTTATTATTGTTGTGTACATGTATATGCATGTGTGTGTGTTGGCATATATATGTGGAGGTCAGAGGACAACATAGGAAGTTTGTCCTCTTCCTCCATCTGCATGTGGGCTCTAGGGATCAAATTCAGGTTTCCAGGATTGGGGGTAGCAGATTATTTTTACCTTTTGAGCCATCTTGCCAGTCTTCAAAATAAGATTCTTCCCCTGTGGGATTCCTGTCATCATGAATGTTGCCATTCTGCTACTAGAGCATGAACCCCGAATCACGCGGATCTTTTCCTCCTGATCCCTCACAAAATCTCTAACTAATGTTGGTTCTATTCATGAAGTGGCTTATGCTTTACCTTAAAGTCATTATCACTGCCTTTCCTTTAGACTATAATTATTTTTTTCTCTTGTATTCTATGGTACCTTGCCTCTGCCATTCTTCCTGCCTAGGATTTGCTTCTGGTACCATTCATTATGAAGCACTGGATCCTGTATCAAATCAAAGCCATTTGCAGTTACCCAAAGTTGTCACACACATTGCTTGTAACCAGATCCAGAACAGTGTTCCGTGTTCACACTGTCCATCCTACTCAGTCTGCTTGTTAAACTTGTGGCCTTATAAAAAAACAAAACAAAAACTTTCAGTTCATTCTTTTCCTTTCCCTCTATGAATCCTCTGCCTTCCTTTGTGGGGCTCTGTTTTATCCGTTACATCAAGTTATAATTATCTTCCTCTGTGTAGTTCCTGCTCATGCTCTGTGAGTTTCCTAAGGGGAGAGAATGAATACAAAGATAACATACAGCCATTGGTTCAGGGCTGCTGGCCAAAGTAATGAAAAATGAATGAAAAAGCAACTTAATGCCTTGGTTTTCCTCACTATGAAGAGTAATTCATTTGCCTAATAGTTTCATAAAAATTGCTAATGTTGCATCACGATTGCCCACAAATATTTTCTTTTGCTTCAACATGATACCTTTTTGAACTTTTTTCTTCATAAGCAGCATAAAGCCACTGACAACATCTCAAAATCCCGCTTCTTAATAATAGAAGGCTTGGCATTAAGTCTTCAAAGGTTTCATGAATGAAAGCATCAGTTCCAAATGATTCAGACATGAGAAGAGTGTCCTGTTGGTTACAGGATTATGGCTGAACTCCTGCAGCCCTATACATCACTATTTCCTATTCGTTGTATAGAGAATCATCAGTCCTGTATTTAAATAAAATGATTAAAAGTCACCATTGAATAAATTCTTTCCAGACTCGTAAGGCTTCTCAGAAGGATAGAAAGGAGGTTGGGGGAAGGAATGAGAGGAAAGGAGGGAGGGGAACCTGTGTTTGGTATATGAGATAAATTTAAAAACATTAATAGAAAAAGAAAATTAAATTACAAAAGAAATGAAGGATATATGCAAATTAATTATAAGTATATATAGTATTTACTATATACTATATAAAGCTGGTTTTAAAAGCAACAAGTCTAACATAATTTATTATGCATAGAAAACTCTTCCAGGAATGATTAATTGTCATGGGTATTGTTTCTTCAATCAAATATTTGGAAGTTACAAGGCAAGAAAAAGATGAACTGGGAGGGAACCATTTGCAGGTAAGCTGAGAAACTGTGAAAGAGTGTAACAGTGTTTGCTGTTCAATGAAAACACTGCGGAATTATTGCAATAGTTATCCTGATTAAAAAATGAGCAAGCAAAGAGTAATCGAGGCCTATGCATAAAAGGGTCTTCCTGGTGCTTTTCATTTCTGTAGGCTGAAGAACTACAAAGTGTACACTTCAGGTCTCTGGTACTACTTCTCTGAAGTTGCATGCCCTTGCACCCTTCAAGAGTCTGCAATCATTTTGAGAATTTTCTTCCCTGAAATAATGATGCAGATTCTGAAGAAAGAAATGAACTTCTATTGATCAGGATTTGCAAGGCTCAACCCTTAAGCCTGGAGAACAGAATTATATCACTCTACCTGCTCAGTTTTCATCACAGGGAAATGTGCTGGTGAATGAAAGGATTGGGAGAAGAATATAAGAAGCTATGCTTTTGAAATGTTCACCTTTTCAAGGTGAAGGTTTATATGCCAAGTCCAAGGATTATTAAGGTCCAAGAGAAGGAAGTTTTGGTTTATCTCAGAGAATTCATATTTTCTATGTTCTATGTAGAGAACTTGAATATTTCAGGTAGGTAGAGAGAAGAAAATAATTCTCAGCACCTCTTGACTCCAAGATCACAGCAATGAGTGTCTCCTTCTAGCTTTTTCTAATGCTATGTCTACATAGTGTGATGAACTGAATGATTTTGTGTGTGCTGCTGTTATTGTTGTATGATGACATCAACATTCTCCCAAATCATCAGACCTTTTAGGGACATCACTGCATGATGGACACTATGCTGAACTCATTAATTGCTTAATAGAGCTCATGCCCACCTGCCTTGACACCTGGAGATTTTCATTGTGTTGGTACACCAATACAAGAGATGAGGGTAAGATGTTAAAGATGTTAGGCCAACATCAGTTTATAAAAACATACTTAATCTAAGAAAGAGTATGCAACCACTTTAATCACATATATGGCCATCTAGAATTTTACTGAGTATATTTATTATATTTTTAACCATTTTATTTTCTTTTTATTTCTAAAAATTTGGTGTGTGGTTATATATGCTTATGCATTTTTGTGTACTCATGTGTACATACATGTATACATGTGTAACTATTCAGGAAGCCCCACCTTTCCCATGCCCATGGTCCTAGTAAGCATATCTCAAAACCAACTGCTTATGCCAGTGCTTCACCTTGAAAGTGAAAACGTTCCTAGTTACCCCTTTTGTTTTCATATGTTATTTCTGAGAACTAAAATATCAGTGAAACATCTTGGAAAAAGTTTTGGAGTGTTCATCTCAGGAGACCTAATTTTTAGACTTCCATTTAGACAGATTTGTTCTGGAAATTATTTAATCTCTCCATCTTCCTTCTCTGTAGATATCAGAAGTGTTCTTGATGGAAAAGGCAACAGATGCTAAGTGACAGTTCATCTGATTCATTCCAATTCTGATGAAGAGAACCTTGCAGCCATACTCTTCCTTGCTTATAGAATTCTCTGCACATACTTGGCTACTAGCCATGGTTGTAAGGAAAGGAAACACTCATGACGTAAACACATGGCTATGAGGCATGGCCTCCTGGGTTAGACATTCCATGTCTAGTCCTGTGATGCAAATACCAACAAACTTGGAGTTTCTCAAAATAAAATTCAGTAAAATAAAACATAACGTGATTGATAATAATGTCTGGTCAAAAGCAGATGGAGAGGAGGGTGAAAGAATTTTTCCAGCTTCTTCAGAAGAAGCTATTTCAAGACTGCTTCTGACAATTGTCTCTGTTCTTGTTTGGTTACTGTTTTTGGAAGATTTTTTTATTGTTCCTGATAATACAAAAGTTCAATTCCAGTTTCAAACTGGAATATTTGTTAAATGCTTGGGTAATTTGTATTTATATAAAAATGTTTTTATATATGACAAGATCTGTGTACGATGGATATATACAATGAAAAACTAAGAGAATTAAAAACAATAAGATTAACTTTGTGTAAAGTGATGTTAATTAAACAAGCAGTTATTATCTGCTTGGTGAGTTGAGCACTGAGCCATCATCTCTGAGCTAGAAATCACACACAAATAGAGAAGGGAGTGTCATGAAATAGACAATAAAAGTCGCTTTACTCGGGTCTTGCTTGAAACAAAATTTGAAGGTAATAATTATATGAGGCACCAATGTTTTGGTTACTAACAACTTGGCATTGAATTTATCTCCTTGGTTTAGTTCAATTTAGCTTCTGCAAATAGAACTGAGGGAGTTAAAACGAGAGCGGAACTTCCTGTACTATATGGCTTTCCTTACACAACAGGGAAAATGTTCAAGCTAATCATGAAAGATAAGCCTCCTCCAGGTACAAAGTGGCCTAGCAGCCCTATAAGTTTGAGGGCAGCCTTATCTACAGATAGTTTCAGGACAGCCAGGCTTAGGCAAATAAGGGAACCATTGGAACAGAAAGCTGGGGAAGATGGAACTGAATGAGGAGGCCATGTTCCAGGTTGGTCAAGCAGCAGAACTTGGCAGCTTCAACCTTGTGGTTCTGGCTTTAGTGTCAAGGAGAGAAGAAAAAGGTTATGGAATTTTCTTCCACAACTAAAGAAAGCCGCTGAGACCCAGTATGCAACAGGGATGTTCCTGTATGTAGGCCTAGAGGGGCCATTGCATGAAGCTGTGAAGATGAAGTCTGAATTGCCTTGGAGACCCCAAAATGTTAAAGATTCTAGAACTGTGGGTATGCCTGCTGAGGAAACCTGCTAACAGGGAGTGGAATCAGTCCGGGAGAAAACAGTATGTTTTAGTCAGCAAAGAGGAAAAGGGTTGGAGATCTGAAGAGCACTTTGACATCAGACATGGAGATGCAGCATTTGGAGTTTGCCCTGCTGGTTTTCGGTCTTGCTTTGGCCCATTGTTTCCTCACTATGCTCCCTTTGCTCCCATTTGGAATGATAATATAATTCTCATGCCATTATATGTTGGAAGTATGTGATTTACTTTTTTATTTTGACTTTATAAGAGATTACAGTTAAGAGATTGTCATGTGTCTCAGAAGAAACTTTAGATTTTGGACTTTTACAGGGCTGAGACTGTTATAGACTATGGGGACTTCTAAAGTTGGACTTAATGCATTTTTTCACTGTGCTATGGCTACAAGTCTTTGGGGGAGTGGAACATGGTGATTTGAAAGAAAATGGCCCCTATATAGGCTCATAGAGAGTGGAATTTTTAGGAGGTGTGACTTTGATGGAGAAAGTGTGACCTTGATGGAGAAAGCACGTCACTGGGAGTGGAATTTGATGTCTCAGATTCTCAAGCCATGTCCAGTGTGGCAATCTCTTCCTGCTGCCTTTGGATCCAGATGTAGAACTCTCAGCTCTTTCTCCAGCACCATGCCTTCCTATGTGCCACCATGCTTCCTGAAGATAATGGACTAAACCTCTGAAACTGAAAGGCAGTCCCAATTAAATGTTTTCCTTTATAAGAGTTGCATGGTCATGGTGTTTCCTAAGATAGCTGCCTATCTCTTCGTAGGCTTGGCCACATGCCCCCATCCCCAATTGACCTAAGCCAATAGAGTAGCTTAACTGTGTAAAATATGAATGGCGCAGAACAGTCCTTCTTTAAA
The DNA here is from genome assembly GCA_004026605.1 of Ondatra zibethicus. Taxonomy (NCBI): domain Eukaryota; kingdom Metazoa; phylum Chordata; class Mammalia; order Rodentia; family Cricetidae; genus Ondatra; species Ondatra zibethicus. The sequence goes on along the minus strand of PVIU01001986.1, from coordinate 130,065 downwards.
AAAAAAGATTTAAAATTAGTACTAGATTTGTCAGAAGAGTGCAGCGTTAGGGAAGCTTCCCCAGAGGTTGGGTAGGACTTCTGGGATTTCCTTTATTGATGCTACAGCCACTTAAAATTCAAATCAGCATGATCTGTAGTCACAGCTGCCTCAACTCTAGAATGACTACAATCTTCTCTCTTGGATTCTATCCCCATTAGGGCCGTCTGGAGGAAAACGCTCTCCTTGATTTTTGGGATTATGCTCCTTGTTTTGTCTTTGGATTGATCTCTACCTTTTGGTGTTCTGAATTACTAATTCTAGATAAGATGTACAAAAAGAAAGTACGAAAACATCAAGGAAAACATGGGACATTGTGAAATACTGCCACCAAATGCCACGATCATGAGAGAAAAGTGTTCCCCTCAGAACAATGCCCCTGTGTTATAGGAGCTGATTATAGTAGTGAACATTTCACCTGTCTCTTTTTGGTGAGCATTCTTAGCCTGTGAAAGTCTTAAACTAGGAAAATAATTATGGGGCCTATTCTTATAGAATATACACTTTTGAAAATAGGATGGAGAATATTCAGCTATACCAAACAAATTTTTCAGCAACCAAAATTACAAAAACTATGAGAGCTTTCCTTAGCAGCCAACTTCATAGTTCATCTACCTAGACTTAATGCATTTTAATACTTATGAGCAATGCATTGCAGTATATTCTTTTATCACTTTGTCCCATTCTTGATTTCTTTAAAACTCTTGTTCAGAACAATCAAATCATGTAATTTTGTTTTGTGCAATATTTGTTTTAAATTACATTTGCTACATACCCCATATCATTTTTAGTCCAAGGGGATTTACAATCAATGTTAATTATAAGAACGCCAACAATGGATTGGGAAGGAGGAGCTTCTGGAGAAGATGTGTGCCATCTTTGAAATTTGGAGAAAATGCTTTTATAAGCAGATGAGACAGGGATGCCATATGAAGTGAAGGGAAGGCACACGGGTATCCAGAGGACTTCTATATTCAGGGGCTTTTGAGTTCTGACTCTGTCCCCGCCCATGAGCTGACATTCATTGTGGTTTTATTTTTCTTGCATTGCTTATTTTCAGGGAAGGATCTGGGCTTCAGAGGCACTCTGAGAAGAAACCCTTTGGGACAGTGTGAAAGGCTGTCCTTGATAACTACATATTCTAGCTCTTCAAATTCATTCTCACATGTCACCTATAGGAACGCCAAACTGTGTGTGACTGTCCACCATGCAGTTTCCCACCTTTGCTCACATGAGAACCTCCAGCCTGAACGTTCTTGCCATCCTCCCTTATCTAGGGAACACTCATTCATGTATTGTGATCCAACACCAGCACTGTCTTCTTCAGGACATCTTCTCTGGGAACTATAACCCTCTTGCCCTCTGTGTTAGCTCCACGTGTCAACGTCATTTTTCTAGACAGTGCCTTCCTCCAGAGCACTCCATGGATTAAGATTGAAACACAATCTAACTCCGAGATTTAGCAAAGCCTTACTCCAACACTCGGATGATCAATCATGTAATTGGGGCCTGCTGCCAATTGTTCTTCTGTTGCTGGGAGATAACAAAAGAACACAGAGAACTACACGTGATTGTATTTTGAAAATGTGTGCTTTCTTATGAGCTGAGAGATAAGGTCAACTTTATAACAAAGACATGAAGATCTTATCTCAACGTACATGAGTCCCTAATAGATTTCTAAAGAATTGGTTAAAAAAATGACAGTCTCACAGTGCCCCAAACTTATGATTGCAAATGTTTACAATCTTGCAATAGAATTTCAGAATTTTAAAAGTGATCCTTTTATAAAAATGCATCCTTTCTTTACTTTCTTATGTCACTATATTACATGTGTTTTTAGCTTTATGGAGAAAACAGGTTCTTGTTTAAGTAATTTAAATAAACCACACATAAGAGTGGCCCAACTCACTCATTTATGAATGAATGATTCTGAGCCATCACCAGAATTTACCCACACAATAAATCTTGTTCATCTATGAATAATTTAATTCTTCTCCACTGCAGCTTTGGGAAGAAATGCTGTTATATACTGAACCCACTCAAAATATAGAAATGATCCAGTCAAGTCCAACTCTGTCTGCTGCGTCTGTTTGCTTTGAGCAGAGTTTATTTAATGTGTATATTCTTGAACTTGTAAAAGCATTTGTGTGTGTGTGTGTGTGTGTGTGTGTGTGTGTGTGTGTGTGGCGTGCACAAATGAGCAGCTTTGACGACCTATGTAGGAAATGCGCTGGCTTCTCTTTTAGCAAATGCATATCTAACTAAGGCAGGCAGTAGCATCTGGATTTTCTTCATCCCTTGTTTTCCGATTACCAATAATGGTTTGGCAGAAAGCCTGAGGCAGTTGTCCCCAAATGCTGCACCACTAACTGGTGAGGGCATTTGAAGAAAAGTTTTATTTTAATTTATTCTTATGTCATTGCATTAGAAAATACAACTTATATATAAAATTTCATACACTGTACCATTAAGGTCTGTATATTTAGTGTTTAAAACAGGATGAAAATTTAACTACAAGTACAGAAGTGTGTTTGATTATTATTACTAAGTCTCCCAGGACCACTCCCAAAGACCCATGCTTAATTCAAAATATTTTATTACATTAATTAATTAGCTAATTTGTGTGTGTGTGTGCATACCTCAGTACACATGTGGTAGTGTGAGGGCAGCCTTTCTGAGACATGCTTTCCTTCTATTATATGGTTCCTAGGAATTGAACTGAACTCAATTGCAGGTGCCTTTTACTGAGCCGCGTCAGATGCCCAGCTTACATATTTTTAAAAATTTGCAAAAGCAAAGGAATGCTGGCAAAAGTCTACGTTCTATGATTTAATTTCTTCTTGTTTCCTGAGTGCTATAGATACAAAATATCTTTAGCTTTTCCTGTTGCAGCAATAAAGCAGACTTCAGTTAACCTCCCTACATTTTTTTGTACTCAAGTTCAGTAACTATATGTGAATGACCTTCATGAAATTCTGCCTACAGTGAGAAATGTTACCGGTAATTCTCAGAAAGCACACTCTGAAAGAATGAGTTATTGCCTAAGACAAAAGCAGGCTTTTCTGCAAGCTGTATTGTGTCTTCAAGGCCACTGGGGTATCATATATAAACTGAAGTGATAATTTACCCCTATGCAATGAAAAATATAATATAACTTGCACACCAGGACTCTCTGCCTCATTATGTTAAATGCTTCCCCCATGTAATACTGTAAATCTAAGCAACTGAGATTGATTTATGTTCCGGTGATTGGCAAATGGTGATACAGGATATTTTCCAACCTTCTAAGTGTTTTAGGTGCTAGGAAGTTTCAAACTGTGGATTACAGCTGGCTTCCTAACTTTGTAAATAGGAGGAATATAACTATGTGGTTCCTTTAAGAAGCTCTTAAAGCTGATTGAGAGGAACTCACAGTGCTCAAAAGAAACCTTCAGATCCTCCTGCAATGAATGGTTAGAAGTGTGGATGACTTCATTATGCTTTCTGAATTTTATTATAACCCCAAGGTAAAATATAAACAAAACTTAATCACAAGAAAATATGTGTGATAAGAATTTATTCTACCAGACTGAGGAGATAGTTCAGTAGAAAATATGCTGTTGTACAAGCATGAGGACTTGAATTGAAATCTCTACAGCCTCACATAAGTGCCCATGTGTAACCCACTTGTTATCATAGTACTGGGGAGACAGAAGATGGGTGGCCCTTGGAAACTCACCTGCAAGCTAGTGTAGCCTACCAGTGGAGTTCCCGTCAGTGAGAGAACTGTACTAAAATAAATGAATTAACAAACAATGTGGGGGTAGTACCTGCGAAAGAACACTTGGCCTGTGCCCGCTACATGAATATGCACACATATGCACCCCATGCATGTGCACTTGCACACGAACATTTATCTGCACATACAAGAACACAGATAAACATAAAATTATGCTTCCCATAATTTTGACCAAATGATTTCTCTTTCTATGATGTAAAATAAAATATATATCTCCAAAATAATTTTAAACTATTTATTTCTCTCCTAGTTAAAGTGGGGTGAAGGTCTAAAGTTGCTGATGGATGAAAAGCAGAATAATCTTATCAGGATGGACACGTGACAAAGAACATCCATGCCCTGTCGCACCTGCCAGCCTTGATGCCTACACACGATCTGTGTACGTAGGATGCTCTTTGGATAGAGCCACTTTCTGGAAGCATACACCTCACAGAGTAAATGATTGCTTTACACAGTCGGTGCACTTCACCACAATACACATTCTGTGAAGCAAAGAGAGTGTTTTTCACTTTGTTTATTTGTTACCCTTCTCCCGTCACAGGAAAATTTCCTCAGTTGCTTACTTTAGTAAAGAATTTTATTAAACTCAATAATTTCTTTTTAAACCTTTAATATTTCTGATTTTGAAGAAAGTGAGGGGGAAAATCAATAAACAGACTAAGTTGTTGAAGTTGAAGAAGGCTGTTCTCTTCATAAGGTCTTAATTTAGAAACAAAAACTAAGTTAATGGATTAATAATGTATGGCCATATTGTAAAATGCATAACAATTTTAGAATTTTGAACAGGATAGGTCAAAAAACCAAATCATGTTTGATATCTGAGTGATTTTCTTATTTGTAGTGTATCACAAGTAATACACCCAAATAACATTAAATATTACTGGATGGTGTGCCAACTTAAAAACAATGTCTTTTATCACAAGAATGAAAATGAATTAGCAAATAGCGAAGATATTTACAAAAGTCCTTTAAAAATCCTTAGCTTTATGTTCTAAAAGTATTTTATGACCTATAATACTAAATTATAAATTATTTCTAAAGGATATTTATTTCTAAATCATGTATATATGTGTGCATGTGTGTGTATGTATATTGTGTGTATATATAGTTTGTGTGAGTTCGGTGTTCACGGAGGCAGAGGCATTGACTCCCCTGGAGCTATAAGAAGTTATGAACTCTTGAATGTGATTTCCAGGGATGGAGCCTTTGTCTTATGCTCTTGCCCACTAAGCCATCTTTCTATCTCCACTAGAAATTCTTAATACAATGTAACAGGCGTCCTTGAAGTAGAATTTACCAAATTATATTTTATGGTTTGAGACATTCTTTCTGTGTGTCTCTTTCTCTGCTCTCTTAAACTCTGTGTTAGAAAATACTGCACGTAAGCAGGTTGAACTTGTGCACATAGAACATTCATGAAGCTTTATTGTTAGTGTTGGCCAGAATCTCTAAGAAAGAGAAAAAATCTATAGCAATTTCCTTGATTTGGGAGTCTCAAACACCCCATGAAGCATTTTCTAGAATTAATACTACCAAGGACATAAACTCAATTTGCTGACTTATAATTTCAAGGACCTCAACAAACTGCCTCAAAATGTAAAAGCCTTTAACTGCCCCATTGCTCTTAGATGTCCTGGATTTTATCTCATTAGTGGTCACAGGTAAAGGCTAAGCACATGCAGCGCTTGAGTGATGTGAGTGCTATTCAAGCCCATGCATTTCTAAAGTACAGTGTGTTACTGTCCTCCGCCCCTGCGCCTAGTCCTTCTACCATGCTTATTAAAAAGGTAGGGGCGGGGATTAATTACGCATTCAATTATGCTTTATCAATTTCTTTATATGAATTTGTAGAGAGAGGAAGGTGGACATGTCATAGTTGTTCCCATATCCTGTAAGATTTCCTTAATAGAAGTTTCTTTGAATTCCCCAAATTATTTATGGCCTAATGATTGGCAGGAGGATGCCTAAAATCCTAGCTTTGCAAGAGCATGGCAAAAGTGGCAAGGATTCAGAGAGCTAAAATTTGTGAGTGGAGATGAGTCAGAAGATGTCAACAGGACAAAAGATGCCAGCATCACATCACAGGTGGCACGCTTGCATATTCCCCAGTATAGATCTACTCGCGGTATGTAAAACTTGCCTAGTCTCTGGAGACGGGGGATGCCTAACCACCTGTGAGTTTGGAAATTTGCTGGAGTTTCCATAGATATTTCAGGCCTTTCTCTTTTCAGACATGTTGGTAGAGTTCTGTTTCCTATCCTGCTGAAGATATGTGTGGCTATATAGTAAACCTTGACCAAGCAAGTGTGAACATAGGAAGAAATGAAGGCTGCCTTCAGCCAACATATGACAATTAAGTGACTCACATGAGAGAAATCCTAGTTTTCTATATCACAGTGAGATACAGGAAACAATGCTTAATAATCTGTATATACATTATTAAGACATATATAATAAGAAAACTAGGAAACAACCTTCCTCAAGACCCAGTAATACCACTTTTGGGTATATATCCAAAGGATTCTCAATCGTGTCACAAGGACATGTGCTCAACCATGTTCACAGCAGCATTGTTTGTCATAGCCAGAACCTGGAAACAACCTAAATGCCCCTTGATCAAAGAATGGATAAGGAAAATGAGGTATATTTACACAATGGAGTACTACACAGCAGAAAAAAATAACGACATCTTGAATTTTGCAGGAAAATGGATGGAGCTAGAAAACATTATTTTGAGTGAGGTAACCCAGACACAGAAAGACAATTATCACATGTACTCACTCATAGGTGGTTTTTAAACATAAAGCAAAGAAAACCAGCCTACAAACCACAATCCCAGAGCACTTAGACAACAATGAGGACACTAAGAGAGACATACATGGAGCTAATCTACATGGGAAGTAGGAAAAGACAAGATCTCCTGAGTAAATTGGGAGCATGGGGACCTTGGGAGAGGGTTGAATGTGGGAGGGAAGAGGCAGGGAGGGGAGCAAAGAAAAATGTAGAGCTCAATAAAAATCAATAAAAAATAAATAAAAAGACAACCTCACTAAAAAAAAAGGAAAACAATGTGTCTTGCCTACAATATAGTTTTCAATACTGAATTTACTTTAGAAGAGAATTTTAAAAGACATTTATCTTTTATGTATATGATTGTTTTGTCTTCATGTATGTATGTGTACCACATGTGTGCAGTGCCTCCAGAAGCCAGAAAGGCAGTGCCATGTGGGATCCTATGCAAAAGGATAGTGCTCTTAACAGATGAGCTACCTACCCCCTCAGTCCAATCTTTTAAAGATAAATATTATATTTACCTGAGGTTTTAACAGACAACAGTTCTGTGTGAGCATGTTTTTATAAATGTATAGTAAGGAACAATCTGAGATTTAGAAGTTCATTTATATTAGAAGATCAACTTCATTCAAAAAATTATTCTATACCTTTCCCCAACCTAGTGAGGTATCTATATTCCTGAATTGTGATTATTTTGGTGAATTTGTTTTTTCAGTGTCCACAGATTTGTGAACTGCAAGTTCGTTTAGGAATGAAAAGAAAAAAAAAGTTAATGGGATTTAAAAAGGGGACTAATAAAAATAAATCTATTGTTCTTTGAAAAACCATGTACATATTCACAAATCTTTCATAATCTGGGTGAGTGAGTCATCTTTACCTTGTATTTATTTTGCAAAACTGCAAAGTTCAGCTTTACTTATGCAAACCAGCTTCTGTTTGATACTAATAGTATGTGAGAAATTTGAGCATTTTCAGGCTCTTGATGCTAATGTCTAATAAAAATATCTGCCAGACATGATATTACTTAAATTGTCTTTTGTTTTATTTTGAGACATGGCCTCATTATGTAGCTCAGGTTAGCTTGGGACTCACTCTATGGTCCGAATTGGCCTTGAGCTCATTATGATCCTGCTGCAGTCTCCTGGTTGCAAGTGTGCGCCATCACGTCCAGAAGAAGACTTTTAAGAGTCAAAATAATACCAAGTTCCCTAAGACTTGACTTGTAAGGGAAACACTTATTCCTGAGAACAGAAAAATCAGTTTTATTAAACAGTGTGAGGTCAACTCAAGTGAAGAATATAAATGACAGAATATTTAAAGAGACGCCATGTCTTCCAGGGGAGGACATCAACAAAACCCCATTGCCTAGAACAGGTAAAGGAAAGGCAGGAGCTTGACCTTGTTCCCACTCCTCGGAAGCTGTCATCTGATTCCTGCTGGATAAAAGTTCTCATTTCTCCTGTAGATGAAATATGAAGGACACCATGGGAAATTCATATTTTCTTATGGGAATTCTAGGACTCACATTGGAAAGACTGGATTTAAAGATTTAATTAGAATTAGACATTTGTTTAAAGGTAAGCTTTGGTCCCACCTATTTTGAGGCTCTTCTCTTCATGGGAGAAGGAGAGCACTATGTTAAAATAATACAAGGCATATTTCTTCATTTTCTCAAATTCAAGATAGGGCATAACAAGGGCATATAATAAAAGTATGAAAAACTTTCGAACAGTCTGAAGTGTCAAAATTGATTAAACAGCTTTATCAAAAATCAACTTCCTTTGGTCCGTTAGTACTCAATTCTTCTTTAGCTGAAGAGACTTCCTCTACTTAGCATTTGCTGATAACAACATGACATCAACACTGCACTCCGAGGCCTTCAGTTTTAAGGCAAAAAATTCAAACTGTTTTACAATTTAAGGTGATGAGTCCACGGCAATAAGCTATCAAGTACTTTCCTTTTCATGCTACGCTGGTCTGAAGAGGCAGTTTTCCAACAGTTGCTATTCACACCGTGTGCAAGGGGATTTATTTTAATTTAGTTTCTCACTGATTTTTTTTAATGGTGTGCTATTGAATGTTCCTGATGAGGTGTGTGTGTGTGTATGTCTGTGTATGTGTGTGTGTGCATGTGTGTGTGTTAATGTGTGCGCATGTGTATGTAGAGGACAGAAGCCAATCTATGGTGTCATTTCACAGGCATCATTTGCCCTCCCTCTCGTCCTTCCCTCTCTCCCTCTTTCTTGTTTGCTTGTTTTTGACAAGGACCCTCACTGGCCTGAAACTCTCCACATAGGTCAGGTTGACTTTGCCATCAAGCCCCAAGGATTTGCTTGTCTCTGGGCTTTCCAGAACTGGAGCTCAGTGTTCATGCCTCTACACGTGACTTTTTATCCCTGGGTTGTGGGAATAAAATAATGTAAGCCAACTGAGCCACCTCCACAGCCTGAACACGAGTGGTTGGACCTGTTACTTTTAGCGCACCATGCCCATCCTTTGCCCACCTCTCCATGTGCAGCTGGCGGCAGCTGACTCTTTCCACTTTCCTACTAACATGACTTCTTATCAGTCGGCCTCATTTGACAGCAACATAAACATTAGTCCCATTTCTCCAGAAGAACGGCCCCCACTAGACAAGAAAATCTTTTCTGATTCTACTTGGCATTTAGTATCATTAGTGATCACTATGCTGAGATCAAAACATAGAATGAGTAAGAGTAAGCGAAATAAAGAAAGAAGATGATGCCCAGGAATAGCAGCCCTGGAAACAGATGGTTATTCATTCCTTAAACCTGTAGGGAGTGGGTTTTCCTTTTTATTCTTTCTTTCTTTCTTTCTTTCTTTCTTTCTTTCTTTCTTTCTTTCTTTCTTTCTTTCTTTCTTTCTTTCTTTCTTTCTTTCTGTTGTGTGTGTTGGTTACTCATAGTACAGAAATCAGTGAGGCACAGACCATGCTATTAGGGACTTGGGAACTGCTGGTACACTCTGAAGATAAGGAGAACACATCGAGAGTGACATCTTAGGTGAAAGTTGAGGAGTAACAAGCATTCTGGGAAAAGAGAAATGATTCGATGGACTCTCACAGACGGTCTTAGTATGTCACAGATCCTGGAGATGGCCGTTTTGTTTGAGTAGTGTTGGTGGTGACCACAAAAGGAGTGGAGGGAAGGTAAAGGAATGGTTGACACTTTGTGACAGGCCTTGTAGGACATGCTGGAAAAGGAGCACTCTTTCTCTGAAGGCTGCTGGAGTTTTCCAATCACTAGCAGCTGTAGTTCTTAGATAAAAGACGGATTTGTCCACTATGAGAGCTATACAGTGGGTGGTGGGTGGTGTGTCCTAGAGGTAGAGGAATAGCTAAAAATAAACAGCAACTGAGTAAGAACGTGAAGACCCGCAGCAGAGTTGCTGCGGAGGAACGCAGGGGGCCGAGGGGGTTAACTTACAGTAATCTGCAAAGATGTGCTGGTGCCGAATCCAGGCAGAGGGAAAGCCGGAAGAGCCCAAGTGTGTGAACAGCTGAAGTGACTGGAGTGGGTGGATTAGAGATTAAGAGATTATCTAGGAAAGTGACTAGGGACAAGTAAAAGGATTGCTGAGTATTGTAGACAATGCCTATGTAGCTGGAGAACGTGAGCCCTGCAGTCAGTAATCATATGTAATTTTCTCCAAGAAGTCTTAAACGAAGCAGAACACAACTAAAAAGTAAAAGACAAATGAATAACACAAACATCCTGAAATTATCAATGGCAGCAGCAGACTCTGCAATGCATTGTCTAGGATGAAGATGTGTTTTAAAGAATGATGACTATTATTAGCACAGCAGAGTGAATGGGCCCCTCTTGTAATGATCCCGACATAGATAATTGGACTCAGAGCTCTAGTCAAATAAGTAAAAGTATCAAAATTACAAAAACAGGGTAGAGTCAATCACAAGGTGAGAATTTAGCAAATGAAAATTTAGAAATCAGTGGGTCGGTGAGATGGCTGAGGATAAACTCACTTGCCAAGCCTGGCAATCTGAGTTTGATTCCTGGAACCCAAATAAAGATGGAAGGAGAGAACAGACTCCAGAAATGTGCCATCTGACCTCCACACAGTGCCACGGCATGGGGCCACCCCATCACACACATGGATCCATAATAAAAATAATAGAAGTTTTTAAAGAATTAGAAGCTGGAGAGGTAAACTAAACTTTATAGCATAAAGTTCTGCCCTTTGGCAGATGATTGCATGAACAAACAAGACTGCAGAACGCAGTTCCTTCTGCGGCCTGACAGACTTCATCAAAACGTCAAAGTCTTTGGCTGAGTGTCTGCTTGGATCTGGAATGCCTATATCTTCCACTGGGACAGAGGGAACCTAGAACGAACCTCTGCTCACACTGCCTGCAAGTGGGCTTCTGACACAAAGGGAGCTCAAGGCGCCAGGGGTGCTTTGTCTAAGCATTTCCAGTCTGCCACCTGCTTCCCTCTCTGCAGGAAACTACCATCCTAATTAGGCCTTGGAAAACCCTTACAAGGGACCCTTTTCTTTTTATCATCCATTTGTTTATTCTTTTCGAAATAGAAGTAGCTCCAGCAATGTGAACTTTCAGGGAGCCTCCTAGCTTTCACTGCCAAATGCTGGGATTGTAAGTCGGTGCCACCATGCCAGGTTCAATGAGTAATTTTCAAAATACATTTTCAACTTACAGCAAAATCATCTGAGGTATTTAGAAAACAAGACATCACAAGCGAAGATGGGATGGGCAGCAATAACAGAAACATGGCCAGTAACGCGCCAGCTATAATTAGCAGACACACATCAAAGGACAGCAACCTTCACTGTGCTCAAAGGAAGACGTCCCAAACTTTCAACTCCGTCATGGAACTAGAAACTTTAACAATAGTGCTATAGTGAGAGTCATATATTTGCATTTGTCAGTGTTTATCAACACTGTCACTATTAGCCACATTGCTAAAAATTCTTACATGTGAGAATTTTGAACTTTAAATTTTTTTCTTCTTTTATACATTGAAAACTAAAAGCCAAAACTCAATATAGCAAACATGAAATGGTATAACTGAACCAGATGTATTAATGACAGGTTTGACTGCACGTGTCTGTGTGTGTCCTGAGTTCTGCTTCATGAATTACTGCCAGCTTCATTCTTAATGCCAGCCACTCAGGACACAGCCACCCATACAATGTTACCCCTCGCCTGATCTGACTAGGAAGAATTTGCCTAGGTACTATCTGTTCATCGGGAATGGAGAAATACTTGCCATTTGTGTAACCTAGTGGGTTCTTTCTAAGTATCACTAAACCTTAGCTACAATTTAACAAACTTCCTAAAGTCTTCGAAGGGTAGGTATTTCTAACAAAATGCACACATTGCCAGTCCACAGAGGAAGAGCTTAAAATGCATGGGTCAGTCCCCTCCTTGCAGCTAGGTCTTGGGCCCTTAGCCTCATTATTCTCCTTTATGGAGAGGGAAGATAGGAGGTGAAACTGGGCACACATGGCTGGACAGACCAGTCCCAGACTCTGCTAACTTCATTTTGTTTGTCCTTGCCCCCGTGTTCAGCAGCCATAAGTTCAACTCTGTCGACACAATGCCTACCTTTTGGTTTCAAAGAGCAACATACTACATTACTTCTTATTAATCAAAGTTGTGTGAAGGAGCCGCATTAATCCACTCAGTGCTTGCATCTACTTAAGCCAACTTCAGTCAGTCTGGTCTATTTGGCCTAGCAAGATCAGGCCAGTTACACTGAACCACTGTTCAGCCCTTCATTCTGTGAGGAGAGCGTCAACACGCTTATTTTCCCCATATAAAGGAGAGTATCCAATTCATACCATGCACTCTGTGACTATTATGGACAATATTTATTCAGAAGGAATGCTGTGTGAGTCTGGAAAAGCTGTCGCTAAGAAGAGAGGGAGAGGTCACTTGACCAAACAAGAAACAAAACCTATACATGGGCAAAGAGCAAGGAACTGAAGTTTTCCCATCTCCTTGCGATGAAACATTTGAGAAGCTAAAACACAACACAGCAATGACAAATTTAACCACTGTTTCCCTCCCTCCTTCCCTCCTCTCTGGGGTTCTTCATAATCGGAACATCTTCATTCACTTAGCAGATTCCAGCTCGTTTGGAGGAGAGGAGTTGCTTAGAATTAATGAGGTAATGCCCCAAACAACTGCTATTAATACATTGTTTTCTTTGCTAGAGGCTGCCTGCTTTTTCTCTGCTGCTCCTTTAAAGATGAGGTACTTTCTAATGGCCTTAGAGCACCATGAAAAGAATCATTAGTTAGAACACCCTCTCCCCTTTATTTTTCTCTGAACTATTTTGTGTTCCCTGTCTACATTTGAAAAGAGTGCCATGCCAGGGAAGCTGCGTTCCATCTCACCTAACTCGGGACTCCGTAAGCCTTGGGTACTTAAGGGTTAACGGGAAAGAGCAAGGCTACAGGCTCCACTGAAGTTACAACTCTGAAATGCGAACTTGACAGCAGCAGTGCACAAATACTGGGTTTGCTCTGGCCACTCGCAACACCCAAGGCCACCTGCTTCCAGAAAGGACAGCAGTTCCATCAAGACACAACGAAATCTCTGCGATCTTTCATTCATATCAAGCACAAAGCAAAAGTCAATATCCACCTTCCCAGAGATGCACCTCCAAGTCCCAGGGGTGTTCTCACTTACCCTGATCAGGCACAGCATCCGCTCTTCAACCCTTTTAGAGCCAGTTCACCTAGAGAACACCATGATTGCTCGCATGCTCATGGGAAGAACAGATTTTTAGCCAAATTGCAATTACCCCTGAGACCATAACCAACTCTGAAACCCTAGGGAGAGACAGAAGTTTAAAAACCCGGCTTCCAGATTCTGGCATCCAGTGTGTCTATCTTTAACTTGAAAACGATTTCGTTTCACATTCCACTGAAGTCCCACTGGCAGATGCCTTTGGTAAACTCACCAATGGCAGGCTTCCAAAGGTCTCCCTCAGCCCCTCCCTCCAACGAAGCTTCCGCCCATTTCTTCTAAAGCCGATTTACTCAGCTGTCCTTTACCTGTGTCCTCCTGGGTAAAAGGAGCTGCTTTCATTGAAGGCGATTCCACAAACCTTTGCAAGCTGAAGATCAGCTGAGGACTCGCTGGCTTCCCCTGCCATCCCCCCCGCCCTCCTCACGGACAGAAACAAACTGACTTCCAAACTTGGCTGCCTGAAAAAGAATGTCCTCTGATTGGCATTCCTGGAGGCAGAGAGCCAGGCAGCCAGAGCTTCGCAAATGGCTTCCTAGGGATACAGAAGACAAACAAGGAACTTGCCTGGATTCTTATTTCAGTTTGAGGAAAATCCAACCACTATGTTGAGACATTAAAAATATTTCTGTTGAGGCTCAACGTTTATGGTTCTTTTCTATCTGTTTATCATTTTACCCAGAATGACCGGGGCTACAGTAAAACAGGAAGATAGCAGAGCTATTATCAAACATTAAATAAACCTTGTTTGGGACTCACTAGAGAAAGACAAGAGCCACAAATGCCACTTCACAGTGTCCTGAGGACTCCTGGTCAATGGGTGGATTTCCTGAGAAATAAAATAAATGCTTATAGAAATTGTGGGGGACTGACTTTTGCTCTCTACTCTAAGCAGCAGGAGGAAAACATGAAAGAAACCCTTCTTTTTCCCAGGAACTTTTCTTTTTTCAGGGCTGTCTTATAAAAATTTAGCACAGGCTGGGAAAGAAACTGATTTGTGTGTGTGTGTGTGTGTGTGTGTGTGTGTGTGTGTGTGTGTGTGGTGTGTGTGTAAGGGAGAGAGAGTTGTGTGCGTTTGTGAGTGCATGTTTGTGTGTGGGTTTGCGAGTGTGTGTGTGAAGGTACACTAAGTGTCCGATTTTGCTCTTTAGTGCTATGATAAACAAATGAAGAATAAAAATGAAATTTATGCCCTGGCAGTGCTGAAGCATGCATGGGCACCCGGTACACGGTGGTTCTGTTGAACTTGTCTATATTGTGTTTCATGGTCTAAGTTGATGAGGATGGCTGAGCAAGAGGGCACCAGATATCATTACAGATGGTTGTGAACCACCATGTGGTTGCTGGGAATTGAACTCAAAACCTTTGGAAGAGCAGGCAGTGCTCATGACAGCTGAGCCATTTCTCCAGCCCAAACTATGACCCAAACCAGTCTGGTGAGGAAAGGGTTGATTTGGCTTACATGACCTGATCAGAGTCTGTTTTTGAGGAGAGTCAAGGCAGGAACTCAAGTAGAATCCTGGATGCAGAGGCCATGGAGGAGGCTGCTTACTGGTTTACTCCCCACGACTTGCTCTGCCTGCTTTCCTATTCAGTTCAGTGCCAACTGTGCTGGGATGGCTCTGTCCACATCAAATCTTTTGTTTTTGTTTTCTGAGGCAGGGTTTCTCTGTGTAGCCTTGTCTGTCCTGGAACTCACTCTGTAGACCAGGTTGGCCTCGAACTCGGAGATCCATCTGTTTCTGCCTCCCAAGTGCTGGGATTAAAGGCGTGTGCCACCACCATCCAGCCACATCAATTCTTAATAAAATGCCCCACAGATTTGCCTACAAGCCAAGCTGATGGTGAAAATCTCCCAATTGACATTTCTTCTTTGATGATGACTAGCAATTTGATAGTGATAAAACAAACAAACAAAACAACTAATCAGCCTACTGGGTGAACAGAAAAGCTGTGGAGAAGATCCACTCATCAAACGGAGCCTGACAAGGATGAGGAGTGAGCGAGTCTCCTTCACAACACAATAACCTATGCTTAACATTCATTTATCGGCACCTGGACTCCAACTGTCTATTACTGAAAACATGCTTCTCTATGTTCAGAGTAGTGTAAGTACTGCATGTAACATGACGGGCCATCCAGCCTCTTCAAAACCTGGTGAAAGCGTGACAACTTTGGTGGTTGGATGTACCACAGGATGAAACACTGCCAACTCTCGGCAACTGTCAGCTGGCTGGGCTCATGGTGGCGGTGTGGCTGCAGCTGCTCCCTGGGACCCACAGAGACATCTCAAAACATATTCGGTGGCAAATGCTTGATCCCAGAGGACAACTTTCTAACTTCATTGGCTTTCAATATTGTTGTTATTTTGTTTTCTTCTTCCACATCTAGACCAAGATTACTTTAAGAAATCATGAGGGAAGACCTGCTTGACTGCTTACTACAGCATAAAATTATTTCACTCATATTTTGATGCTCATATGTTGGTGGCCTGCCAAGACCTTGCTCTTTCATCTAACTCCATTCCTAGATGCCTAAACAAAGATCTTTACAGGAGGAAAAGAAGAAGGAAACATACGTTACTCTTTAGCCAAAAAGTTAACTAGGGAAAATACAGGCAAAACAGGAACATCTTCAATTTTCCATCTAGTTTCCATTGTTGAAAATATACACCCTCACATAGCAGGCTGTGGTTTGAGGAACCATCCCTTGCATGTCTATAGTGTACTAACATTTATAAAATTCGTAAATTAGTTTACACATAAATAGAAGGCTATAACTTCCTGACACAGAGAGCAGCCATCACTGCGCCACACTTTCTTCTTTCACACAGTGCACCATGAGTTAGGGAGAGTGTGTGGGGTTTGTACAGCCTTGGCTCATGACCAGTGCAATGCTCGACCCACTGTATCTTTAGCTGCACACTACTGCAAAACTGATGTTGAGGAAATACCTGTTTAAACTAAACACTGCCTGTGGGGCTTGAATGGTAGCCTGTGAGAAAATGGAGATAAGTTGGTTCTCTTTTAGACAAAATTATTTGTATTTTTCTTACTTTTTTAAAAAAAGACTTTTTATTTATTTTAATTTTATGTGTATTAGTGTTTTCTACATGTATGTGGCCGTAGTATGTGCATGTCTGGTATCTTCAGAGACCAGAATTTATTGGGTCCCCTGGAACTGGAGTTATAGATGGTTATAATCTGTCATACGATTGCTGGAACTGAATCTGGGTCTTCTGTAGGAGTAGTGATTGCTCCTGATCTCTGAGAAACTCTTCAGCTTGTACATTTTTTAAAAAAATAATTCTAGGATGAGCATCCCTCTTCTTGATCAATCAGCTGAGATTATATGAAGTGTGTATTGTATTGTGCATTGTGTAGCACCTTGCATGAGCCCCCCAGTAATTCTATAAGTGTGTGCATGTGAATTACTTAAAATACTAGCTAGACATGTTTATTAAGGTTCCTTGTACTGGTCTTGTGGATATGAGACAAACTGAGAGAAAAAGAGGTGTTGTTTCTAATTGAATTGCAGCTGGCTTTTATTTGGAGCTTAACATTCCATAGTCAGATTAATTACGACAAAGTAAGTGAGCTAAAGTTTCTTTTGATGTTGGATTTTTATTTAGTGGGTTATGGAGAGGGAAGGGAGAAGGGGAGAAGGAGAGAGAGAGAGAGGGAGGGGGAGGGAGGGAGGAAGGGAGAGAGGTGGGGAGAGGCAGAAGCTGCCTCTTCGAGAGGGAGACGGAAAAGGCGAGCTAAAGTTTCTAACATTATCCAGACTTACAGTTTGTTCTCCACATATCCTAGAAGTCCCAGACACAATCATCAGAATCTTAATTCAGCCCCAAGGTTAAGTGAACACAATGAAATGATTTTTTTTCTCCACGAACCTTCACAAAGCAATTGATAAGATTTATAATGGCTGGAACTGAGCCTTTATCATGAGCAAATGTCATTCTGCTCTTTTGTAAGCACTAACAGGAGACTGGGAATTGATCAGAAAAATAGCTTCCAGGGCTCACATCCAAAGAACACTGGGCGCATAACTGACAAATCAGATACTCTAGACTAATCATGAACAAGCAGTTAATCTTTGCTTCATTCCCAAGAATAGAATGGATCAGAAGAGTTTTGAGAGGGAAGTACCACTCATGGTTCGCTTATACTGAGGATGATGGTTCAAGCTCAGGTCTGCACTGATCTGTGATATATTTCTATGTATCTAAACCTGGATCACTCAAAAACAAATGGACATGGCCGTTTTTCCTTCCCTGCTGCCTTAATGAATGGAGGTGGTATTTAGAAGCAATAACTTTGCAGTTGATTTCTTTTTGAGACCCGTTCTTTGTATGTAGCCTGGCTGGCGTGGGACCTTCTCTGTTGAACAGAATGGCACTGCATTCATAGAGATCTGCCTGCTTCTGTCTCACAAGTGCCACCAGGCCTGGCTGCAGTTGGTTTAAAGTATTTTTTGTGTCTTATTTATTGTGCTACATAAATTCATTCTTATCTATAAGAACCAAATATTTTGATCTTAGAAAAAATGAAACTGTAAGTTGATACAAAATGTTACATTTTATTATGCAATTTATAACATTTTAGCATTTTAAAGGCACATAGTATCAGAGCAAGAATAAAGTTTTTCTCCTCAAGAAAAGAAAATAATTATGAATAGCAGTTATTAGAAAAGTAATTAAGGTAGATACTACCCAAGACAATATAAAAACCACATGTAACTAATATTAGAAAACAGGAACCCTAGTCAAAAGAGGCTCAGAGAATTGACATTCCATGCATATTATTATTAAACACAATACAACTAATATTATTCTTTGAAATGTGGGTTATATATCCCAAGGAAGTGGAATCATGAATATACAAAGATGCCTACATGCCCATCGTTGCCTCTGGCTCACAATAAGCAAAGATGTGGAAAACAGCTGCAGTGTCAATGTGCAGAGGAACGAAGGAAGGCTTCCTAGCATGTGTACTTTCATGTCATAGTCTACAGCCAAGAGAGGAAGGCCTGACATAAGTAGCAACGTGAATCTAGAGGACTTGATGCAAAGAAAATAAGTAGAAACAAGTAGAAAAGCAGTATAAAAATCTTACTTAAACAAGAAATATAGGAAAACAAGGAACAAAACAAACCATAGGAAACAAGATGGTGGTCACAGGGGTAGAAAGAGCGTAGGGCAGGCATATGAAAAAGATCAAAAGGCATGTGTTATGTAGAATGAATAAGTTAAAGATCTGGCATAGAACATAAGATCTGTAGTTAATAGAATTGTTTTATAAGCTGGTAATTTATCAAGAGAGAATATCAACCACACAAGATGACAATGTCCTCATTTTTTGATTATAGTAACTATGTCTCTACATATCCATATAATGTTACACACTTAAAGATGCACAACAAAATGACAACAGCAGTGTACTATATAATCGATAGACATCAGAAGTCAAGATTGGGAAAAAGCGGCTCCTCTTCAGGTGCCTGTCATGTGAAAATAACTCCAGCCATGGGAAGGCGACAGGTACAAATATACTCATTTGTTTCCTAGGGGCTGAAGAAGTGGCTCAGTGCTTAAGAACAAAGTATTGTTCTTACAGATGACCTGAGTTCCATTCTGAGTGCTCACAACCATCTCCAGAGGATTCTATAGGCTCTTCTGGCTTTGTGTGTGTTACACTCACATGTACATACATAGAGAGTCATACATACCCATGTGCGCATAAACAAAAATAAAACATTACAATATGCTTCACTTAACTGGGTTATTCCTGTATTTGACCACTGAATAGAGCTGTAATTTTCCTTTGAAAGACCAACGTCAGCTCTAGCTGGAGTATGGCCATCATATTCACTTCTAGATGTAACTGGAAGATCTGACCTCACCGTGTTCATAGAGACACTTTCCACATGCCATATATTAGAACTCTGCCAGCATGCACCATATCTGATGCCTCTTACAACCTGAGAGTAAAAATTTGTTCTAGTGCACAATTAAAACATGTAATGTCATCATTCTAAACCTGCATAATTCTTCATAGCCAAATACCCAGTCCACATTTATACCCCAACTGAGTAACTGGTTCTAATAGAACTGTTAAAAGACATATCCCTGGTAGAAACAGGACAATTATGTTTCCCGTGATTAAATAAAATGACAGTTGGTAGGACGACCAGATGTGTCGACATCACTCCCAGCTGCTCATTTGGGAACAGGTTTTACCCGATGAGCACATGCCATGAGCATGGTTCAGACTTGTGGCTTGCTTAGCTCTGGAGCCTTTTGTTCAAAGGCCTCATTTAATAATGACAAAGGCCAACTTTTTCAGCAGATGCTCAAGGGTGAGGCCTGCTTGTGGAGAACTTGGATGCCTGAAATTATGTTCAAGTTTCTTCTCTACATTAGCAGATTACTTTACAGAATGCATAGTGGGTAACCATGGTTGACAATAATTAATTGGCCATTTCAAAAAACTAGGAGCTAGGGTTGTGGAAGTTTCTGGTGTGGAGAAACGACAAATGAGGTGATGACATGAGACCTAAATTAAATGTTTTATATCACGCACGTGACTGAGATGACACTCTGTGCTCACAGTACTACAGAGCAACTGGGCTTTGAGATGTTTAAACAGCTCGCCACCCCAGACATTTCAGGGCAGCTTTTGCAGACTTTATCTGTTCTATTGACTTTTCATTTTCTTCTCCACTCTGCCTCCTTCTCCAGCTCTTCCCCTCAACGAGATAAAACGCATGACGCCATGCCTCGGTAGATCACTCAGTTTTTATTTTCCCATTTAAGAGTGTTGGAAATTCAAGGAATTCTTGCTCATTATTCCAGTTCTGGGAAATTTTACTTTTAAGGCAAATTATAACTCATATCCTCTTTCTTTTGGTTTGAAGCTAAACACCTTCAAGTTGGATATTGCAACTCTTGTCTCCATTTTCTAGTAACTTCCCTTTTATTAATTTTCTTTTTCTCACCTCTATTCTGTTGAATATGCTATTTCTATGAATATATTTTTAATTTCTAAGAATTTTGTTCCTAAGTGTTCCTTTTCCGCTACACTGTGTTTAATTTCTTGGGCACATTTTATTTTCTAATATCTGTAATAACATAGATTTTAGGCTTTTTGTGTGTTTGTGGCAAAATATGTTTAGTTCACTCTTTTTTTTTTTAGTTCATTTACCTACTCTAGTCTCTTTACATTTGGTTGCTTCTTCAAACCCAGTGTCCCTTAGCCTCTGCTTAAGCCACACATAGGATGATGTCATAGAATGGACAGATGAAGCTGCGCTATTTCACTAACGTGCCACTGAGAGCGACAGATCTCTACACCTTTAGGTAATCTGCACAAGTGCTCCCACATACTTGTTTCAGGATGCTCTGGACTGCTGCGAAAGAATTGTCCGTATTCTGTCAATCATGATTTAAATAAACACTGATTGGCCATTAGCCAGGATGTATGGGTGGGACAACCAGACAGAAAATAAAGATGGAGCAAGGAGAATAGGAGAATTCTGGGAAACAAAAAGCTCTCTCTCGGCACTCCTGCCTGGACCACCAAAGAAGCAGGATGTGACCTGCCCCACTAAAAAAGGTACTGAGCCATGTGGCTAACATAGATAGGGATAATGGGTTATATAAGCTACAAGAGCTAATGGGAGGCCTAAACTAATGGGCCAATCAGTTTATCATTAATGTAGACTCTGTGTAATTTCTTTGGGACCTAATGACTATGGGACCTGGTGGGAGAACAAAAACCAAACAGGCCCTTCATGCTACACTGAACATATACCTGAGAACTGGACTATGAGGACTTGCACTGAGTAAGATGTCCTGAAGAGGATGAGGAGCTGGTGCCTATTCATAACTCAGATTCCCACCTCGCCGCCAGAGACCAGGATCTCATCTAACATCTACCTGCTGCTGTTCTTTCTAGCATGACTGACTCTGTGACTCACTCTTTGAGTTAATATAGATATTTCCCTACTCTGTGTTTCCTATAGGGGTTTGGGGCATGGGGGCATGCACCTGTTATTTCCAAGTTTCTATCTCTCTTGTTTGGAGCCCCAAAGCCTTCCCTAACTTCAACTATCCTTCTGCCTTCAGTCATTGTGTCTTCCAAGGATTCTCTATGGAATCTTGGCTTGCTTCTTGGTGGCATTTCCTCTGCAGGTATCTATGTGTCCATATTGATAGCTAAAACAAGTATCGTTCATTCATTTCTTTCTCATGTCAATAATACTGGGATTTGCATTTCCTCCTTTTTATTTATCTCAGTGAACTCATAGAAAGTCAAAATAAGTGCTGTTTAGCGAGGCACAGGTAGGGACTGAATGTGTGCCACCTCCATCTCAGGGGCAACTCTCTATCATTGCTCTTTAGTATAGTCCCAGCAAAGGGGTTATGATGAGCTGATGTTCAAGTGTTGCTCTAGAATGATTCCACCAAATATAGCTAGCAGGTGTGTATGTGTGTGTCACTATAATATTTCATATTTCTCCGTAAGCAAGCTCATTCAATGCTAACATCAAAGTTAAACATCACAAGGCATATAATTATCTGTATCAGACATGTTGATGCGTAACACTCAATTAAAGAAATCATTTCATTCTGAAGTGGCTTGTGGTCCCGTGTTAACAGTTTTATTGTATCTCTGTGACATTCAAACCCACCAGTGCATACAATTATGAATAATTCTTCCATTTATAAAATCTATGTATCTTAAAAAGTAAAAATGCATTTTTTTGTTCCTGAAGTTCTGCCCAAATTATTGAATTAGATCACAATAACCTCAAGATAAGGAAAATTCCTTAAAGTGGTCTTGGAAGTTCCTTTAGTGCTTTCTTTTTACTGGAAGGCAATAAAAAATTCCCACAGTGACATCATTTTCCTTGTCCATTGTCATGACCATTAGCATATGGACCACATTATGTGTCTGGGATTTGAAGTGAGTCTTGTCTTGAATGGCTTTGACACATATGCTTTGCTTCTTGTGTTAATCTGGTGACACCAGATTTCCAGAAGATATATTGTGTCCTATTTGGTCAACATTACCCCATCAATGTTAAAGCTTTGGAAGGGGGGTTATGCATCTTATTTTTATAGCTATAAAAACTGTAACAAAGGATCAGGAGGAATCTTTAGCATCCTTTTCTTTCTTTCTATATTTCATGTCTACAAAACTTATCTACCCATCTCTAAAATACTGTATTTCCATCAATACTTCCCTTAAACCCAGCTAGAACAGAGTAGAAGGCTGTTAATGGGGAGCTTCATTCTTGTCTCATATAGCATGCTACTGCACTTCTGTGCCTTGTCCTCCCTCACAAAGTGAGGTTATATAGCGTGTTACTGCACTGTTGTGCCCTCACAAAGTGAGATTATATAGCGTGTTAGTACATTGCTGTGCCTTGTTCTTCCTCACAACGTGAGATTATATATGGTGTTACTGCATTGTTGTACCCTGATCCTTCCAACAAAGCTGACACAGAAGAACCAGAGGTTCCTTCCATACTCTATTCTGAGGACGTGGGACTGAGGACTTCCTGCTTCAGGTACTAAATGGTTTTAGGTTTCCTCCAAGGTTGATCTGGCTGTAGTATGCACAGCTGGAGCCTTTGGGATGGTGGCTCACTGCTATTTGAATACTGAGGGCATGGATCATCCTAGGAGCCATGGACAGAGCAACTGGGAGAGAGAAGAAAGGTGGTGTCTGGATGGCTTCTTTGAGCTGCCACGTTAAGAGAATTTCAACTTGAACTTGTTCTTTAAAAATCATTATCAAGGCATATTTATCAGAGTGGGATAAATAATGTGACTTAATGGACTGCGAGTCTGATTTATAACTTTTAAATATTTAGACATTTTGTGTATGTATGTTTCTAGTTTTTACTTCTGCTCTAGATCCTGGGAATGTTAGAGGAAGGTCTGACTACCACAGCTCCCACGTGGGCCTTGAAAACATATCTGTCCCAAGAAACAAGTCTCACAATCATATTTTTAAGCCATTAGAGAACCAAAGACCCAATAAAAATAAATATTAATGGGGTTAATCCTTTTTATAGAGAAGAACTCTGTATTTCTTGACTTTCCTGGGGAACTCATTACAGGGACAGGAAAGGATAAATTGCTCAATTGGTAAAACTTTAATGGCTGCAGGTGTGTGTGTGTGTGTGTGTGTGTGTGTGTATGGGAATCCTGGGCACTGTAGCTATAGGCAGAATTTGTACTTACCTTTCCTCTCTTTCCCAGGAGATAAATACTATGAAAGGACGATAAGTGGAGTTTTTGAGTGAAATGATTCTTGGATCTATCTGAAATCATAAAAAGCGTGAGAAGAACAGCCAAGTGGATAAGTATTTGGGTAAACGTGAAAACCCTCTTACTAAGGGGCACAGAGATGGTTTGGTGGTTGAACTGTTTGCAATATAAGCATGATGACTTGCGTTTAGATCCCCAGAGCACACATTTAAGTCTAGGATGGATGAAGGCATCTTTATCTCCATGGAGGCGTTGGAACAGGTAGGTCCCCAGAGCTTGATAATCAGGCAGTCTAACTGAATTGGCGACCTCAAAATTCAGTGAGACCTTGTCTTAAAAAAAAACAGGCAAAGAGTGACAGAAAAAGACAGCCAACATTGATCTCTGGTTACCACATGGATATGCATATGTGCTTGTGTACATGAATACCCAGACATACATACACAAACACATAACACAATGCATGAAAACATTTACATATTTTTGAAAATTATCTACTTACTGTCTTATAATCTTCTACCTATATTCTTATCTACATTTAAAAAATAATGAACAATAAAGCAAAATTAACATTTTTTGTTCTTTTCTGTTGCATTAAATAAAGTCAATGCCAAAAACCAAATAGAATTATATACTTTTATAGTTTAGACTGTCGTTTTAATAATATGAAGTAAAGATAGTGAGTGACCAAGATACACATTGTCTCATCTTAAGGAACAAAATTCTCACTCCAGTGAAGAACAGCAAAAACAAAAAACAAACAAACAAACAAAAAACCAGGGGAGACAAGATGGGAGACTAAAGTATATAATTAAGATTAAATAAGGCAGAGAAATAGGAACACATGGACAGAAAACAGATAATATAAGTAGAAAATAATGCCAGGAAAATCTGCTGTTGACAAATATTTTATCAAATGTAAAAGTACTCAATATCACTGTCAATCTGGACAAAAACATAAATTATTTGCTGTTTATGAGAAAATACTTTGTATTTGGAATTCTTTCTTTTTTATTGATTTTTATTGAGCCTACATTTTTCTCTGCTCCCTTCCCTGCCTCTCACCTCCCCTTTAACCCTCTCTCAAGGTCCACAGGCTCCAAATTTACTCAGGAGATCTTGAACAGATTTCGTTATGTTTGGTGACAGCACCAGAGAAAGGAGAATGTCCGGTTCGTTCTGGATAGCCTCCCTGATGACATGTCTTGGTTATCATGTGTATATTATCTTCTGGGTAGCCTCTCTGATGACCTGCCTTGGTTATCATGTATATATTGTATTCTGGAAAGTCTCTCTTGGTTATCAGCTGCTGACTTGGGTTTCTACTAGAATAATCTGGGTGTCCTGCAGTCTGCTGTCGCCAACAGAGGACAGTAATCTGAGGTAGTTCTGTGCCATAGACACCACACTAAAGGCTTGGCTTGGCTTGGCTTCAACTTGCCTTGTAGCCACAATGATGGGGCTACAGGTTTACGGACATTGTCCTAGCACAGGGCTTTAGATTTCCCCTAGAATGTGCAGGAATAGAAAGTTAATAGCTTTGTGCTCTCACAGCAAGCAGATCTCTGCATAACGAAGGAAGAAGGAACCTGACAATTTCAGTCCTGTGTGAAGAAAACATTAAAATTTCCGATTGACCCCATCACTTTAAGGAGGTTTATAAAGCCCAGGAGAGCTATTTATTGGAGGTCAGACTTGAAGACAAGTTTTTTAAATGCTGAGACTGCAGGCAGTGATCTAAAATCTGCATATCTGAATAGGTTCCATTCTTTATTGAGGCTACCATAGACACATAGGGGGAAACAGGTACGAGAAATGTAAACACACAGGGAGTCATGAGGGGGTCTGGGATTCAGGAAGGAAACACATTGAAGGATACATCAGAATCTGTCCTCTCCCAATGGTTCACACCACACTACCAATTCATATCAGAGTATAAAACACAATTATGGATATTATTTTTTAGAAAGGTTGGACACAAAATCCAGTCTTTAAGAAAAAGGAAACATATTTGCTCATGGAAATGAAGATGAGAAGAAGGATGGAAGGAGGAAGTCATGTTTGGAAACGGCTGTGCTTGAGGAAGAGCAGAAGGAGTGTTTATTGAGGGTGGCACGAATGATGGTCCTAGTCGCTGCAAAAGGGTGAGAGATGGGAGAGCACTTAGGTGAGAGTCTGAAGAAACATGCACACCACCAGCCGGATGTTTCCTTACAGAACCAAAACCAACACAAGACAGGTGGGTGGTGTGAGCTGAGGAAATGGAAGTGCTTCCACGATCTGTTGACACTCTTGAGAGCAAAGATGGAAAGAGAAGCTAAAATCTTGACAAAGCTGAAAGATGGAATTGTGCCAATAAAATGAAAGGGGTACTCACTGGACATTAACTGCACAGGGCTGACAGAGTTTAGATAGAGCGAGAGGAAGGTATTTTTTATATGCAAACTAAAAAATAGGTTTTATTGTTAAATGTTTTTTAAAAAGATAAAATGGAGGGAAACAAATAAAAATAAACGGAATGACTGGGGAGAGAGTTCTGAGCTACAGTGCTCACCAGTGTGTGCAAGGTCCTGTGTTCATCCCCGATCACACAGTCAGACAAACGCATTGCCAGACTAAAAAGATCAACCAAGGCATCTGTGACTCACACTTGGAAGAAAGGAAGAGGAGCGATGCGGGGGGGGGGGGAGGAAAAGAGGGTG
>PVIU01001986.1:0-103617 GCA_004026605.1 Ondatra zibethicus | reverse complement strand
ATTTATGCCCGAAATAATTACACAGAAACTGTATTCATTTAAACACTGCCTGGCCCATTAGCTCTAGCCTCTTCTTGGCTAACTCTCACATCTTAAACTAGCCTATATCTAGTAATCTTACAGCAGGCAGACATAGCAGCCAAGCCCCAGAGAAGCTGGATACCTGCTGGAAGGAATCATTTCCTTTTTCTTGTACTCTTTTTTTTTTTTTTTTTTGAAACAGGGTTTCCCTGTAGTTTTGGAGCCTGTCCTGGAACTAGCTCTTGTATACCAGGCTGGCCTCGAACTCACAGAGATCTGCCTGCCTCTGCCTCCCAAGTGCTGGGATTAAAGGCGTGCGCCACCACCGACCAGCTACTCTTTAAGTAGCAAAAATGTTGCACTGTGACTCAATTAGTCAGACTGTTACAGAATTAAGAAAATAAAGATTTCTTTCATGAACAGTATAACCATACACATTTGAAACTTTAAACTTTGTGGATCTGGTCTTCTCTTTGAAGGTTCTTCGCTACCCCTACAGTTTAAGAGTACAGAGTTGTCCCGCGCCTTCTGTGTTTACAGACTCTTGCACACAGAGTTAAAGATTGGCAGTGGTTGATCTTCATTGTTAGCTGGGTTTAGAATGACCACGAAACCCACCTCTCTGTGTCTGTGAGGGGTTTTCCAGGCTGATTCAGCTGAAGAGGAAAAGATTATCCTGAATGTAGCTGACACTACTCCTGGCTAAGGTTCTGGGCTGATATAAAGAAAGCTGAATGAACCAGGCGGTGGCGGCGCACGCCTTTAATCCCAGCACTCGGGAGGCAGAGGCAGGCGGATCTCTGTGAGTTTGAGGCCAGCCTGGTCTACAAAACCTTGTTCTAGGACAGCTAGAAATGTTACACAGGGAAACCCTGTCTCGAAAAACCAAAAAAAAAAAAAAAAAAAAAAAAGAAAGAAAGAAAAGAAAAGAAAAAAAATGGAAGAAAGCTGGATGAGCAACAGCGTTCATCTTCCGGTGCTCCAGCCCCTTTCCTAGTCCTGAGGCGATGACCTACCTACCTACCGTGGTGGGCTGCACCCTTTGAGGGACTGTGAGGTAAAACGAATCTTTTCTTTCTTCTATTTCTTTAAAATAATACTTATTTTTATTTTATATGCTTGAGTGTTTTGTCTACATGCATGTACATGTGCCATACATAGGTCTAGTGCCCAAGGAGGTCAGAAGATGGCATTGGGTCCCCTTGAACTAGAGTTGCAGATGGTTGGACCACCATGCGGATGCTGGGAACTGAACCTAGGTCCTCTGAAAGACTAGCCAGTACCCTTAACTGCTGAGCCATCTCTCTCATCCCGATGTAGTTGCTTTGGTCAGGTATTTTATCACAGAAACAAGGAAAAGTAAATAATACAAGATCCAAGCTGAGTGCACATTTTACTTGAACTCTCACGATTGCAGTTAGTGTTAAGGGTCAAAGTCTGTGGTTGGAAATATGAGACCAACATAGTATAACAAGGGTTTGCATAGATCTACATGCTTAATTGACAGGAATATCTTGATTAATTATCAAGTAATAAATGATTGCTCTTATGGTTTGGATATAAAACGTTCCCACGAGGTCCTGTGTTTGAAAATTTGGTCCCTAGCTAGTCATACTGGTGGGAGAGGCTGTGGAAACATCAGAAGTAGGGGCCTAGCTGGAGAATGTGGATTTCTGAGGATCTGGACTCCCATTTTATAGACTGACCACAATTCCTGTCTCATGCTGCTTCCTGGTCTGCCTTGATGTGAGCAAGGGGCCTCATGGTCCTGCCACTACAGTCAAGAGCCAACACTGTTCTTACGCCTCAGACTGTGAGCCCAAACACACCCTTTCTCCCTGAAATTGCTTATTAGGTGTTGGACACGGTGATGACTGAAGTAATCAACAACATTGAATTGGAAATTCATTTTTATAAGAATTAATGTTGTATAAGAATTTATAATAATAAATTTGTCCTTTGTAAGCATGCATGGGGGAAGCTTTAAATCAGAGAAAGAAAAACGCAGGACAAAAGAGAGAAAGGAGAGGGATTTGGAGACCAAAGCAGAATGGGTGGCATACAGAGGGAGAAGGGAATGGAAACCCTGATCTGGCGTGGTCGTGATGTGTCTTGAGACTTGGCCATTTGCATGGTACTGCTGGAAGTGTGAACCCGAGGTGGAGTTAAATTGGGAGTTTCCCATATTTCGGGGGATTCATCTTTTGAAAGAATTAAGGTAGAGACCCTGGGTTCTTTCTCTAGATGATGCAAATATTAGGGAATATGTTTGATCCTGGAGCAACTTCTCTGGCTTTGTGTCTGGAGTTAGGATCTCTCTTCCCCATACACAGTCTTACCACTGTGAACCATGCACTCTGAGGAGCCCAGTGGAGTCCAGCTTATGTCTTTGGACCCATAGAACTTCGACCTAAGCAATCCTATTTTCTTTCTAAAGTCATCCCGGTCTGATTTTTTGTAATAGTAGTAGGAAGTGGACACAAACAGCAAAAATCAACTTTTTCTAAACCCTGACTATTGTTTTCTTTATAAAAACATACTGCTTAGAACCAAAGCCCAGTGGAAATCTAAATATCCATTCAATTTGTCATTGTCAGAGCACCTTAATAAATCATATCACACAGATGTGCACACACGTGCACATGCACTGGACTTTGAAGTTATAATACATTAATTATTGCCATTGTAAAATGTTAGGCTGACAATAAACTATGAAACCCCAGGTTTCATTTTCCTTGGCCTTGTTTTTACAAAATCACTCTCATCTAATGCGCTCAACACAGCTTCAGCCTCACGCCGAGGGTGCCTCATTTTCCAGCCTATTGTATACATTGTATTCCTATTTTTATAGAGACAGTATTTATCTTTCTATGGAATTTCAAAGCATATTCTCTGCAAGAGAGCTACATTCACGGGAAGGGAGTTGTCTAATTGCAACATGCAGGAAAATAACACTTAATTACATCTTTAAAAACTAAACGCAAAACATAGAGAACCTGAGGGTGACATTATCAGCAGGGCAAGGATAAAGGTTTCATAGAGGAGCCTTTATCTTTCTTGGGTAAAAGGCTTTTAGATTTTTAATTAGTCATATATATGTAGTTTGTGAATAGAAATACTAAAAGAAAAGACAAGTAGATTAAATTCACTTTCCAGTTTAACATGATGTCATAATAGCAGTTAGGCAGACTAAAGAAAATATACAATACTGTATGATTAGATGCCAACATAAAAACTATGGTTACCTACTGGTGTGTTGGTACTAATCTTAGGTTATAGGGTCTAATATATCTTACTTATAATGTGACACAGAAATGCATAGTCAGAATGTGTACGCTCTACAACTTAAATGTGCATAAACTTACATACTTGAAAGTCATGCTTTTCAAAGTCTGCCATCAAGTATTTAAAAAATAATGGCATAAAGTACCCTTAAGGATCCTATCCAAACCATTAAGATTTAAATTAAATTATGGCATAGAAATTATTTATCTTAAATAAGATATTTAATTTTACCTGATTTTTAAAGCTTAACTTGTCAAGGTGAAGAATGCAAAATGTTTTAGATTGTAAAATGAAGGCACTTGCTATGACTTCACCCCATGAAGCTAAGAAAATTATTCAAAACTTGCTAATGACAGTGATTAATTAAAATCATGCCTAAACATATCTCTTCTCAATTGAAATAAAACAGTTGATGTGAATAAACCTATACATGATCACCATTGTTACTAATTCAAGAATGTTCAGGAGGAATTCCAAATGACAAAACATAAATATGACACAGAAGTGTTCAGCCAATCTTTAAAAGGAGTTGAAAAACCACATTTGTGGTTTATCAGCTGCATATCCCTGGCCCTTGGAAAAGAGTTTTTCAGAGGGTTTTGGAAGAGCAAATAATAGCCATTAGATTATTTCATATATTCAGAAAACCATTTTACAGTACTGTAAAGATAATAACCAATAGTGGTTTCAAAGTACAATGTGATTTTATACCTTAATTGCATGTGCACATGAAGCATCCTTGTATAGTTAACACATCTCACACAAGAGGGTATCACATCTATGCAATATATTTATATATATTTCAATATACATTTATCTATTTTTATTTATGTATATGAGCATTTGCTTGAATGTGCACATGTGTCCCACATGTGTGCAGTGCCCACAATGGCAAGAAGATGTGTCAGTTTTCTTCAAACTGAAGTTAGAGATGGTTGTGAGCTACTCTGGATCCTGTGGAAGAGCAGCCAGTGTTTTTAGTCCCTGAGTCATCTCTCTATATCTCATGCTGTATATTCTCGACCATTGCATTATAATGGATTCAACTAGATGGCCGGAAAGCATTATTTTATGTCAAAGGTTCGAGAGGGAATCAGAGTTGGGAAACAATGTTTTCACGCTTGGGAGGTGACAAGATATCTCGTGATGAGCAGAGATGTTAAGAATTTAAGACTCCATCATACACAGGAACTCTAAAGGTCTTGGAACATGTGAGCATGTCTGTGTGGCTCAGAGGTTGGAGGTTCTTGCGTAGAACTGTCTAAGTACTATATCTCTGAAACACATATAGTGGGCGATATGAAGGGGAGACTGTACAAAGCTCCTTGACATGGGGAGGATCTACCCAGTGTGGGTTTAAAATATTTCTAATTAGAAATGCAGGTACTGTCATCTCCTAAGTATGCAGAAGAGTCACCATGGCCTTCCATCGTGGGCCTGTGCCTGTCTGGGAGCTGTGGCTCATGGCTTCTGTGTCGTCAAGGAGGTATCACTATGTATCATACATTTGTAGTTCAGGAAAAGACCACAAATCAAAAGAGAGTTTTTTCTTCAGTGTCTGATGCCTCTTGGAAGTTACAACCTAAGCGATTTACACTGATACCAGCTTAACTTGTTTCTTTTCACTGTCCAGTAGGGAACATTTTTGAAAAGTCTGTTAGCTCTTTTGTTATGTTTATGCACAATTGAATTTCTAACTTCTAAAATTACTTTTGTCAAAGATCAAACATCTAAAATCCATCCTTAATGCTATTTAACCTGTTTAACCTGAAGTTCCATTTGCTTTTTATGTGATTTTTTATTAGTAGTAATTAAATTTATTCATTAATTTTAGACCCTGACTGCTGTTTCTCCTTCCATTCCCTCTGCCCACATACCCTTGACACCCCATCCATTCCTCCTCTTCTGTTCAGAAAGGGTCAGTCCTCCCATGGGTGTCAGCAAAGCATGGCATATCAAGCTTGTTGCCTTGTATTAAGGCTGGGCAAGGCAACCCAGTATGAGGAATAGGTTCCTGAAAGCCAGTCAAAGCATTAGAGACAGTCCCTGCTCCTGCCACTAGACTTCATGGGGATGGAGAGAGAGACTGGAGGGGACAGGGGGTTTCATGGAGATGGAGAGAGAGACTGGAGGGGACAGGGGGCTTCATGGAGAAGGAGAGAGAGACTGGAGGGGACAGGGGGCTTCATGGAGATAGAGAGAGAGACTGGAGAGGACAGGGGGCTTCATGGAGATGGAGAGACTGGAGGTACTGTGCCACTGGCCAAGAAATGCCCAGGAGCGTCAGAATTCAGAAGAGGCAGGAAAACATCCCTTCTTGCACCCTTCAGATCATATGACCTTCTTGGGGATTAGTTCTTCACTTTGCAGCTTCTGGGCTAAGAATGAATACATTTCTGTTGTTTCAAACCATGGTGGTGATTTATGGTGTATACCCAGGAACCCACACAGTGCCTGTTCTTCGTTTACCTACACACCAGGATCTGTCTTTTGTACTTGTTTGCTTTTGAAAGCATATTTTCACTTCAGATGTCTATTCCTTAAATACAGGTCTGAAAATTTCTCTTTCTCAGTGGTACCTAATATTTGGCATATGGTTGTTATAAAATAATTGGTTTTTTTTGTTTGTGTTAAGAGTTAAAGAGTTTGGGGATCTCTGTGAGATCAAGGCCAGCCCAGTCTACAAGAGTGAGTTCCAGGAAAGGTTCCAAAGCTACAGAGAAATGCTATCTCGAAAAACCAAAATAAATAAATAAATAAAAATAAAAGTGTTAAAGAGTTAGCACAAAGGCCCATATAGTAAAAGTCATTATTTGAAGTCATTGAAATTATTTTAAGAAATTGTTTTATTATTTAGACCAGACCAGCAAGATGGTTCAGCTGGTAAACATTCTTGCCTTCAAGCCTGACACCGTGAGTTCAATTCCCTAGGGCTCAGATAGTGAAAAGAGGGACCAAACTCCCACTCACACACAGATATAAATACATCTATGTAATAAAAAGAAAGTTGTCTTGTTAGACAGCCAAGCTATTGCTAATTTAAAATTCCTACTTATATATTAAAACCACAGATATTTTGCTAAGTCACTCCATGGGGAAAGGCAACAAAGGAACTCAAGAGCTGTTACTATAAAGAACAGAGATTGTGAATCCATTTCGTTAAGGCAGGCGCCCTAAATATAATGTTCATAATTGCATGTGTTTTGTTTAGGACACAAAAAGCTCTGCCAGGAAAATCTCATGTCTTTATCTTAGATCTCCAGCTGGCAGCCACCACACACTCACACCCACGTGCATGCTCTCTCATTAACCCTGCTTGAGGAGGGTCAGTGCATCTCTGACACTTCACAACAGCAACAGAAGGAGACCCAGACACACATCATGGGATTAGTTATTTGCATATAAAACGGTCAAATGGTCTAATTAAAAGACTTGCTGGGTATTTGAACAAATATGTATGAAGCAGCTTAAAAGGCATAATCCCCTTCAATCTAAAATTTTATTGAAAGACAGATGGATGGAGATAATAAGCATAATTTCGAACTAAAAATACACACATGCTTTATTTCTCTACAATAAAATGTGTTTTGCACTTAATATTCTCCTAGCAGAGTTTTCCCCTTAACAATAATAAATAAGAATTTGACTTTGCCAGCCGAAGCTGAACTTCTCAAATGTCTTTCAAAAATATGGAGATATTGGTCGGTCAAAGGAAAGAAAATTTCAGATCCAAGATGATTACATACTGGAGACCTAATTATGCTGTACTGAACAGTCATTATATACTCATACTTAAAATTTGCTAAAAGAATAGATTTTTAACTGTTCTCAAAACATATATACACACACACATGCTCATACACAAAGTATACATGTGAAGTGATAGACATGTCAATTACCTTGCTTATGAAAATAATTTTACTATATATATCAATTTATATACCTTGACATTATGCCATTTTAAGAATAATAGCTGATAAAGCTGGAAAACCAAAACAAACAATAGCTGTAGGGTGGATGTGACCAATGAACAAAGTGGAGCTCATGATAAGGGAGGCAAACTTCTTTTTAGTGTATATATAGAAGAAGGTCTTTATAAGTTTAAGAGAAAACCAGGGTACTTGTGGAATATTAGCTGAAGATGTGTTACATTTGTTTAATGGTGCAAAAATGTGTTGCATTTTTTTATGTTGCATTTGTTTACCTCTGTGAAGCTGTGTTACTTTGCCTGTCTGAAACACCTGATTGGTCTAATGAAGGATTGAACAGCCGATAACTAGGCAGGAGAAAGGATAGATGGAGCTGCAGGCAGAGAGAATAAATAGAAGGGGAAATTTGGGAAGGGAAGATTGGGGAGCAAGAAAGGAAGAGGCAAGTCATCCAGCCACACAGCCAGACATGGAATAAGAAGGAAAGAAAAGATACAAAGAAACAGAGAACAGTAAAAGCCCAGAGGCAAAAGGCAGATGGGAAAAGTTAAGAAAAGCTCACTAGAAATAAGCCAGGCTAAGGCCAGGCATTCATAAGAAAGGATGATTTCCGTGTTTTTATTTGGGTAACGAGCGGCAGGCCTCCAAAGAGCAAAGAGTAAGAAACAGCTAACTACCGGTACTCACAAACTATAAAGTCCATGAAGATGTTCATTCCAGGGCTTCCATAGAAATGAAGCAAAAACTCATCGTTTAAAAATAATAGAAATGTATTTCATCAAAGTTCAGGAAGTCTCAAATTGAGATGTTATTGGAACAATCCCATTGGGGACTCTGGAAGAAAATTTGCCCATGCTTTTCTGGCAAAAGTTGTTAGTAGCAACAATCTTTAGTAATCCTTAGTTTGTGACAACCTAGGTCAAATTTATATCCCCATCTCACATGGTTCCAATCCCGTGTGTCTCTGTGGTTTTTTATTAGCAAGGCATACAGGGGGTTTATGGTCCTTTTCAACCCAAAATGATCTCACTGTAACTATGACATCTGCAAAGACCCTGTTTCTAAATGAAGTTACTTCTTTGGGGACACGACTTAGGGGCCTGTTATTCAATCTAGTGCAACTCTCCAGTTTTTCAAGTTCTCAAATCTCCTGTTGTAATTTGTCACGAAAACTGAGCACACTTACACTCATTTAGGTGTACATTTCCCACTGTGCAATGCGTCCAAAGGCAAGTTCCCTCAGCGTTTACTGTGCTTCAAGGACAGCACGAGTTTTCTGCAAATGTTTTGTCTTAAGTAACATTTGATTCTTATGGGAGTTGTTCTATAAATTAGTGATCATCTGGCTTTAAGGGACTTCTCAATTATTTGGAACCTTATTAAAGGGTGGATTTGCTGTGCTCCACCACAGAGACAATATCCATACTTCTAACAAGTCTCAAGGGAAGGTGGTATGAACTTCCTGATGGCATTTCAAGGGTCACTGTCCTGAACAATCCTTAGGCAACAGTAGCTGCTACCAGCAGGAAAGAAGGTCTTTTCATTCATTGCCAAGTTTCTTGTTTCTACAACCATTTTCAAAGTCAAAGAAAATTCTAATAAAGAAAGAAATGGAGCTGTCATGTCTGGTTATGAAATATCCCCAGCACTACCTTCTGTTTGATTAAGAAAATTTAAAAACACGATGTTGGGGAGCATGCCAGCTTCCTCATGGTTTAATTCATATCTACAAAACATAAGAAGCCCTTTTTCATTTTTACCATGTACATTTATCTTTCTCAAAATATGGAGGGCTTTAAGAACATATCAGAGGAGTGTACAAGCATTATGAAACTGTGGACATGGTAACTTAACTACAACTGAACTTACTTAACGTTAACTTAGTACCTTAAAGATGTGTGTACATGTGTACCAACTTTTAAAGGAGACTTTTAGCTTTTATATTATTGTGATAGATTTTATTTATCTTAGGAAAATATTATTGAATAAAGGAATATACCCTTCAATAATGGAGCAGGAGGAATAGTTGCTGTTTCCTAACCTGTTTTGTAGAAAATATAATAGAAAATAAACATGGACTCTGGTATGTGGGGAAAGAGAAAATGCTTTGCTTTAAAAAGA
Source organism: Ondatra zibethicus (assembly GCA_004026605.1). Lineage (NCBI taxonomy): Eukaryota > Metazoa > Chordata > Mammalia > Rodentia > Cricetidae > Ondatra > Ondatra zibethicus. Next base: position 94,261 of record PVIU01001986.1, on the reverse strand, counting down.
TAACAGTTTTAAATACAAATGAGGATCATTGAAGAGTGAAAATTTAAAAAAGGCAATCACTTAACTATTTAAATTTTAAATTTGTTATATTTGAATAGTAGCAACACAGAATTTTCTTTTTCAGTTCTTTTTTGTTTGGTTTTCTCATTTTTTCTTTTATTTTTAAAACAATCCCAGTTCTCTATCCCTTCTGTCCTCCTGCTCCCGCACCTTCTCCCCACCTTACCACCATCCACTCCTCAGAGAGGGTGAGGCCTCCCATGGGGAGTCAACAAAGTCTGTCACATCACTTGAGGCAGGACCAAGGCCCTCCCCCTGTACCTAGGCTGAGCAAGGTATCTTTCCATAGGGAGTGGACCCCAAAAACCCAGTTCATGCACGATGGGTAGATACTGGTTCTACTGCTAGTGGCCCCACAAACCTCCCAAGCCATCCAACTGTCACCCACAGTCAAAGGGCCTAGTTCAGTCTTATGCAAGTTCTGCAGTTCTCAGTCCCACTAGCTTGGGTCAACTGTTTCTGCAGGTTTCCCCATCATGGATTTGGCCCCTTTGGTCATAATATAGCTCCTCCCTCTCCAGGAGTCCGGTCCAGTGCTTGGCTCCCTGCACAAATGTAAGTGGATAGACATAGCTTAAAAAAATTAAAGTTCTTAAGTCCATACTAATCATAACATTCAACAAAATAAAAGGACTATGGACGGATGTTGCTCTTAATATCCTACCATAATCTTTTCCTCTAATATAATAGTAAGCATGTTTAACAAAATTTCAATACTTTTTCTAGCCCCTAGGAGGTAAAACAAGAATGGCTTGTTTTTTAAACAGTTTAATCATTAGTATGAGAAGAGATTGAAGCAAACTTGGCTTTCAATAGTTTTGTAGGAATCCTTCACCCTTTAGACTCTGATGTGATGCTGGGAAGGCAGTAAAACACAGCATAGAATTTAGAAAAGAAACAAGGCCCTTTGTCGGTCACCATTCTTGAGTATAATCTTGTGTCTAACATGGGCTTCACAGGGCATGGAAACACTTCCTGAGAGGTCTGTGCCTTTGGTAATGAGGACTTCCATGAAGTTCACATGGACTCCATCATGGGGCAGGGTCTCAAATTCCATCTCAATAGTTTTTTTAGGATGTCAGAAAAAAAAAAAGAATATTTTAGGGGAATCCATTTTATCTTTAAAAGCTGTGCCCAAATCAGAAATTTCTATGATTATGTTAACTGGAGTATACTTGCATAGTTGTTTTACATATTGAGCAAAGGAAAATATATCTTTTTTATTTCTAGTAGTGACTTCTTCATTATCTGGTGACATATTTTGTGGCATGATGTTTATAATGACAGAAAACATGGAACATTAATCTTAATTTATTAGGAGAGATGTAAATGAGTGGTGAGAAAATGAGAGGAGCCATCCTCACCAAGGCCTTCAGCAAAGCAGTGATCCTTTGCTCTGGCTCAGGAACACTTCAGTGAGGAGGGAAGAGGAATATTTTAATTTTTAATTTCTGTTTCAGTCAAACACAGAATTCAGACAACATTGTGTTTTCAGGTCGCCATTATAGAAGCCTGGATACATTTGTGAATATTCCATTTGGGGGATTGGGCCTGGATCTGAATGGCCATAAGGTTAGATATGACAGTTTGTTCGCATTTTTTATCTAAATATTGAAAACACGGTACTTCAGAAACATACTCCAAGTTATCTTGTCAGATTTCAGTTAAAAAAGTAAAAAAAAAAAAAAAGACTATATATTTAAATGTCAATTTGTTGTTTCTGGAATCCTTTGATTCTCTACTCCCACCCCTGCCATAGCTATAGAACTCAACTCTGCTACTTACTCTGATGACTTTGAAATGTAAGAAAACAATTAAATGATTGTGAGTATGGAGTTTTAAATAACTTTGAAACAATTATTTTATTTCCTTTTAGCCTTACTTTTAATTACTTTTTAAATAATGCCCTAATTATTTGCATTTCCCCTTCACTCTTGCTTTCTAAGAGTAAACCAGAGAACCCAGGCTTTAAAGATGCTCTCTCTCTGCATTACACTCACAAGAACCTAAAGCTATTAAGTGTCTGTAATTAAATCTCCCTGTATAGCGTACCTCTACTGTTGACAGAGCTGCCACATTCCAACACGAAGGTGGCTGTGCATAGTTTATGTACTGAGAACTGTGCCACACGCAGTCTGTGCTTGCCATAGCCATCTGCTATCTCCACCACGAGTCTTATTCTGGCCGCTCGTAGCATGACCTTCTCCTTCCCCAAGCCTGCTACATCAGTCTTCCTTTTCCTGCTCAGGGATGGTGCATATGCTCAGTGTCAAGACATGTACTTTTCTGTTAACTCTCTATCTCTAAGACGTTTGTAGGATTTGGCCCTTGACTTTATTTAGGTCTCTGTTCAAATACCACCTTATAACAAAGACATACTTCTGAGCACCCTCTTTATAAGTGGTCTCCTTTCTTCCTCCAGCCGACCTCAGCCATATACTGCTTTTGCATCATCTTACATCTTATGGTCATTGTGTGCTATCTCGTACATTTGCTTCCTGTGCACCTGCTGTTTTTCACTGTCGAAAAGCATGTGAGCTTTTTAAAAGGAAGAATTCTGTCTTGTTCCTAGTCGTAGGCCTTGTCTAGAGCAGCACACTGCATCTAACTTTGTAAATATTAGTTTAATTTATTAAACAATTAAAAAATAAAACAAGAGAGTGCATGTATGATGGTGCAGTGACCTATAACTGGGGGATTTTTGTGCTTATATGTGAACTGATTGATTTTTACCATATTGTCACACATGCATGTGTTGATAAGTTGATCCACAGCTGGTAGCACTATTTTGAAAGATGGTAGAAAATTTAGGAGTTAAAACCTAGATTAAGGAAGTAGGTTACTGGATATGCCTTTGAGCGGCATCATAGAAAATGCAAATAAATAAGGATGCATTTCATGATCTTAGAAAAAAAAAGGACAAGCCAAACCCCAAGTCAGTATATGGAAAGACATAACTAGCAACCAGTGTAGTAATGAATGAAATGTAAACAAAAATAACAGTACATAGAATCAATGAAGTTCAGAGTCCCTATAACAGATAATAAACATAATTAAGTCTTTAACCAATGTAGCCAAAAATGAGAGTAAATTCAAAATAATAAATTTAGAGATGAAAAAGGAAACATTACAACAGACACTAATGAAATTCAGAGAGCCATTAGGACATACTTTGGAAACTTGTATTCCAATAAATTAGAAAAATATCACACATAAATTTCTAGATACATGTGATCTACCAAAATTGATTCAAGAGCATATAAAGAACTTAAACAGATTGATGACAAGTAGAAAAGTCAAAGCAGTGATGTTGTTGGTTGCTTTTACTCTTTTTGCTCTTTATTCTTGGGGGCCTGCCACCCAGCTCACAGATAAATCACACATGGAGTCTTATTCTTACTTATGAATGCCTGACCTTAACTTGGCTTATTGCTAGTCAGCTTTTCTTAACTTAAATTATTCTGTCTATCTTTTGCTTCTATGCTTTTGCCTTTCATTACTTTTTACTTCATGTCTGGCTGTGTGGGTGGGTGACTGGTCCCCTGTGTCCTCCTTCTTCTCTCTCTAGATTCTCCTTCTATTTATTCTCTCTGCTGTAAGCCCCACCTATCATTTCTTGTGCCTTACTATTAGCCATTCAGCTCTTTATTAGACCATCAGGTGTTTTGGACAGGCAAAGAACCACAGCTCCACAGAGTTAAGCAAATGCAACATAAAAGAATGTAACACAGCTTTGCATCATTAAAACAAATGTTTCACAGCATATATGAATGTAACACATTTTAAAATAATATTCTGTAATGCAGTGTTAGTCTCTCAGCTAATAAAAAAGTTGAAACCCATTTGGATTCATTGTTGATTTCCATGAGACATTACAAAATAACTAATATTAATGCTGTTTTAACTGCACCTAGAATAGATATGGAGGAATGTTATCAAACTGAAATTTCATGAAGGAAGTGTTACCCTAATACTCAGGACAAATAAAGACACAACAACAACAAAAGTGTTAAAATTATAGGTCATTATCTTCGATGAACATAGATGAGAAGATTCTCAAATGCATGCAAATGTAGTTCAATTACACATCAAAAATAACATTCATGACCATCCAGTCAGATTCATTCTATGGACACAAATATAGTTTAATATATGCAAAATAGTAAGTGTAAGATATCATATCAATAGTCTTAAAAGAAGAAATCACATGACCATCTCAACAGATACAAAGAAGTTCTTTGACAAAGTCAAGCAGTCCTTCATAATGAAAGTTCAGAAGTAACTAGAAATAGGAAGAATTTGCTTTAGAGAAATATATATTGTGTGTGTGTGTGTGTGTGTGTGTGTGTGTCTGTGTATGTGTGACTAACCATTACCCAACATTGTACTAAGAAAATACAACCTTCTTGTAGAAAATTCAGAGTAAGACAAAACAACAATCTACAGAGTGGGAAAAGATTATTACCAACCCTACATCTAATATATATAAAGAACTAAAGAAATTAGACAACAAAAACCCAAATAATCCAATTAAAAATGTGGTGGAGTGCTAAACAGAGAATTCTCAACAGAGGATGCATAAATGGCCAAAAACATTTAAGAAATGGCTCAACATCCTTAATCATCAGGGAAATGCAAATCAAAATGACTCTGAGATACCATCTTACACCTGTCCTAATGGTTAAGATCAAAAATCTGAGGGCAGCTCAAGCAGGAGAGGATGTGGAGTAAGGAGGACATTCCTCCACTGGATGGGAGCGCAATCTTGCACAGCCACTCTGGAATCAGTGTGGTGATTTCTCAGAAAACTGGGAGTCAGTCTACCTCAAGACCCAGTGATATCACTCTTGAGCATATACCCAAAGGATACTCAATCATACCACAAGGACACTTGTTCAACAATATTCATAGCAGCATTATTTGTAATAGCCAGAACTTGGAAACAACCTAGATACCCCTCAACTGAAGAATGGATAAAGAAAATGTAGTACATTTACTCAATGGAGTATTAATTCAGCTGTAAAAACAATGACATCATGAAATTTGTAGACAAAAGGATGGAACTAGAAAAAAACCATCCTGAGTGAGGTAACCCAGACTCAGAAAAACAAGCACAGTATTTACTCACTCATAAGTGGATAGACGATATAAAGCAAAGCAAAGGATCACCAGACCACAATTCACATCTCCAGAGAACTGGAGCATGGGGTGCAGGGGGAAAGGTGGAAAAAGAGAAGGGAGGAAGGAAGGGAGTGGAAAAATATGTATATCTCAATTAAAAACAATAAAAAACCTCAGAGTATGTTCATGAAAATCAGGAACAAGAGTGTCCACTTTTTCCATTCTTATTCAGTGCAGTACTGCTAGCCTTCTCTAGAAAAACTGGACAAGAAAAGAATTAAAAGAGACACAAATAAAAGGAAGAAGTCAAATTATATTCATTTGCCAGCATTATAATTCTGTATTTGAGGCAGCCTAATGATTCTACCAGAAAACTCTTGGAAGCATTAAACACTTTCAGAAAAGTACAGGACACAAAATCAACAGGAAAGAAAATCGCATCCACAATATCCTCCAAACAATAAAATAAACAGCCTAGGACTAAAACAACAAAGGAGATGAAAGACATCTGCAATAAAAATCTCAGAACTCTGAAGAAAGAAATTATAGAGACTTCCCATGCTAATGGATGAGCAGAATTGATATTATGAAAATGACTATATTAACAAATAGGATCTATAGGATATAATCCTCATATTCTATCCACATTCTTCACAGAAATTAAAAAGACAACTAATCTAAACTCCTTCATGGGTAGTCATAAAGGACCCTGTAAGATGTGCACAAATAACTATGTGGTTGTTATCACAGTCTCTCTCTCTCTCTCTCTCTCTCTCTCTCTCTCTCTCTCTCTCTCTCTCTGTGTGTGTGTGTGTATGTGTGTGTGTCTGTCTGTCTGTCTCTCTCCTCCCTCTCCCCCCACACCCACACACACATCTAAGGGAGTTTCTGAGTGGACAGCTGCCAAGTTTGGTTGCTGTTAATGGCATAATGTTAATGTTATCATGCCTGGCATATATTAAGATCCATGCTCAGAAATCTAAAGCAGGACAATCACTAGTCCTCGATTCAATACTCTGTTCTCACCTTTGTCATCTAAGCTCAGGATCACGACTTTTTAGATGTAATTTTTTCAGTGTTGAAGTTGTCTGAATGTTTCTTCAAATGAGTAACACAAGAGTGTTTCATTTTGTGACTAAGAAAAATGGAAGACAATTCTTCTAAGGGAAACGGTCTAAGCCCAGTGCATTTTAAACAAAATTGTCTTTTGTAAATGCATCCAGCATAAGGCAGCCTGTAATTTTCATTGAGTTGGGTTTTATGCTTACAGGTCAGTGAACAAAGTAATTTTTGCCTTATAAGACTTCTCCCAGGGAGTCAGACAGTGGCACAATCTTCTAATTTGTTGGCTGGTTGCAGCTCAGAGCAAAATCTGTAGCAAGATCAATCTTTGTTCTGCATGGCTTTTTTTTTCTGTTGGATTTGAGGGACTGGGGAGGGAGTCAAAGCAAGAAGATATCAGGTTGACTGAGCTTCTCTGGCATGGAGAATAATAAATTTAATCATAAGAACAGAAATTCACCATAAAAGTATATAAATAAGCCAAATGTATAGTCTCTTCAAAACCACAGTTAACTAAAGAGTTAAACTCTACCTAACTCAGCATCAATTAATGCATATTGGCATATTGACATAATTTAAAAATACATTTTCATATTTGAGTGAGTGTGTGTGTGTGTGTGTGTGTGTGTGTGTGTGTGTGTGAGAGAGAGAGAGAGAGAGAGAGAGAGAGAGAGAGAGAGAGAGAGAGAGAGAGTTTGGGAATGGGGCAATACTAAACTCAGGGAAGACCTTACTTCCCTTGAAGAACTCAGCCAATGAAAACTAAAAAGTATATAGAAATGTGATAAGGGATATAAAACCCACTTTTTTGTAACAAATAGATTTATCAGCTATTCTTGTTGTTTGTTCAAGCCTAACTTCTGTAGAACCAAAATTAAATCTGCCTGATTTTTGCTACTGAGTCTCCAGTACTCTTATAGTCCCAGTACACGAAACGTGGAGGCAGGAGGATCAAGAGGACTAATCCTACCTCATGTGGTGGGGTTGTCTATTAAATTTGAGACAACCCCACCACATGAGACCTATTTCTAAAAGCAAGGCAAATTCTATCGTTTTTATAAAAGTTGTCACAATTTGTCATCAGTCCACAGCACATATTAATTTATGCTACAATTATGCTCTGTACACAATTTTAGAAAACATCATAGTTATAGGTTTGTAAAAATAAAAATTGGAACAAAATGATGATGTGTAATTACTGGGAGGAGTCCCCTCTCCCATGGTGCTTTCTTAGTGACACATATTTTACCTACCAAAATTGTCTTTAGCTGTTTTGGAAGGTTCAGTTGATGACTTTGAGTTTGTGGCACAACGTGAGAGGCATTGTTTGCTCGATTGGTATTGAGCCCTTAGGTAAAATTAAACCGATGTTACAAATATGTTCAATTGCATCTCTGCACATTCTCAGAGTTTCACAAGCTCTAAGCATGCATCCTGCATCATTAGTAACTGAAATGACTTCCCCAGTGCTTTCTCTCATGAATTGCCAAGGCTTTATTAACATGGAGTTAGAAAGGTGAACAGGGAGTCCTGGTGTTCTAATGGAAGAGTGAAAGCGTCTTTAACAAATAGTGTCAATTGTAGGAGAATGGATGTCATAACTGGATGTCAACCTGTAGGAGAATGAAAATAGATCCCTATCTATCTCCATTCACGAAACTCAAGTCCAAATGGATTAAAGACCTCAATATAAATCCAACCACACTGAACCTGATAGAAGAAGTAGCCTGCAATACATGGGCACAGGAGACCACTTCCTATGTAAAACCCCAGTGGCACAGACAATAAGAGCAACAATGAATAAATGGGACCTCCTGAAACTGAGAAGCTTCTGTAAAGCAAAGGACACTGTCATTAAGACAAAAAAGCATCCTACTGAATAGGAGAAGATCTTCACTAACCCCACATCAGACAAAGGTCTGATCTCCAAAATATACAAAGAACTCAAGAAACTAGACATTAAAATGCTAAATTACCCAATTAAAAAATGGGGTAATGATCTGAACAGAGAATTCTCAACAGAAGAAGTTCGAATGGCCAAAAGATACTTAAGGTCATGTTCAACTTCCTTAGCGATCAGGGAAATGCAAATCAAAACATCTTACACCTGTCAGAATGGCTAAAATCAAAAACACCAATGATAGCCTATGCTGGAGAGGATGTGGAGTAAGGGGAACACTCATCCATTGCTGGTGGGAATGCAAACTTGTGCAACCACTTTGGAAATCAGTGTGGCAGTTTCTCAGGAAATTGGGAATCAACCTACCTCAGGATCCAGCAATACCACTCTTGGGAATATACCCAAATGATGCCCAATCATACTACAAAAGCATTTGAGTAACTATGTTCATAGCAGCATTATTTGTAATAGCCAGAACCTGGAACCAACCTAGGTGCCCCTCAATGGAAGAATGGATCAAGAAAGTGTGGAATATATACACATTAGAGTACTACGCAGTGGTAAAAAACAATGACATTTTGCATGCAAATGGATGGAAATAGAAAACGCTATCCTGAGTGAGGTAACCCAAACCCAAAAAGACGATTATGGTATGTATTCACTCATTAGTGGACCCTAGCCATAAAACAAAGGACACTAAGCTTATAGCTCACAAGCCCAGAGAGCCAAATAGCAAGGTGAACCCAAAGAAAAACATATATAGATCCTCTTGGAAATTGGAAGCAAACAAGATTGCTAGGCAAAAGTTGGGAATACAGGGGCGGGGATAGAGGTGGGGGTAGGGAGTGTGGGGGAAAGGTTGAGGGGGAAGGAGTAGGGAGAAGGGAAGGACTGGGGAGAGCTTGGGGGAGTGGGAGAGTGGAGATGGAGGAAAGGTGGATGTTGGAGAAGGGAATAAGACATCTACATTAAGGGAGTCATTTTAGGACTGGCAAGATACTTGGCTCTAGAGGAGAACCCAGGTGTCCACAGGGATGTCCCCAGCTAGGTCCTTGGGCATCAGAGGAGAGGGTGCCGGAACTAGCATTGTCCCATAGTTACACTGATGAATATCTTGATCACCACCATAGAAATTTTGTCCCATGGATGGTGATAGAGACAGAGACCCACATTTACATCAGAGCAATGGATTGAGCTCCCAAGGTCTAGTCGAAGAGCAGAAGGTGGGAGAAGATGAGCAAGGAAGTTAGGACTGTGAGGGGCTGGACCACCCACTGAGACAGTGTGCCTGTTCTAATGGGAGCTCACCAAATCCAGCTGGACTGGGACTGAACAAGCATATGATCAAACTGGACTCTCTAAATGTGGCTGCCAATGGGGGCAGACTGAGAAGCCATCAACAAGGACACTAGGACCTATCTCTTCTACATGTATTATCTTTTTGGGAACCTAGTCTATTTTGATGCACCCCTTCCTAGGCCGGGATGGAGGGGGGAAGGCCTTGGACTTCCCACAGGGCAGGGCACCATGCCCTCTTTTAAGGAAGCAGTGGGAGGGAGGAGGGGGGAGCGGGAGGGGACTGGGAGAAGTGGAGGAAATGTAAATTTTTTTTGAATGGAAAAAATAAAAGAATATGGGAAAAAAAGAAAGGTGAACAGGAATGCCTACTGACATGTGAGCTGGGCAGGATGGACACTTGTTTAGTAGAACCTGTAATACATTAGTACAGATTAGCTCACCGCTATGGCTCAGAAGATAAAAATGGTCGGCAGGCCATTTTTGGATAAAGCAGACGATTTATGAAACTAGTTGCAGCAATAGTGGAAAGTGTCAGGAGGGTGGAGAATGTGTGCTGGTCCAGCATTGGGATAACTGGGCCCACTCCCATCTACTGTAGCCAGAGTCATGGATCTTCAGTTGTAGAATCGACTTAGGAGAAACTAAGATCATGCGTGGCTTAGACAGAGGCCAGAAGGAAGAAGTTTGATGGCATGAGGAAATGTATACTCCCCGTTAATGGGAGGGGAATTGAGATTTTCTTATACGGCACAGTAAAGTCATTTCGGGAAGAGTATGGTCATCTTTTCACGCTCTGAGCAATTCACAGGAGAGTCACATTTTGTGGAGTTTTCTGGCTGCTTGTACTACAGAGCTGGGCTTTCCATCTTCCTTAATGAACAGCCTCAGAATAAATACATGCACACTGTGGTTTGACAAAGCTGTGCACACTTGGGGGTCTGGTGGCATGCTGAGAGAGTGTTGACACCAGAGGAAGCTGTCTCCACAGACTATTTGCCTTACTCAATAACCTACAAAAAACCAAAATGCCTTTTCTCTACTTTACTGTAGAATAAAAATTAAAAATAATAGCAATAGCGGAGTGGACAGCAAATTGAGCAAACTGCTGAACTTTTCCCGTTGTCATTCATAACAATATCTTTAAACTTTATATCACTGTATGTAATTCATGAATTGGGCAGAAGTTTGAATTAAATGTAGGGATAGCTCTGGCATTCAAGCTTGTATATATGACACCCTGCTATATACAGCTAAACAACGAATAAGAGGAACATTGTTGACCATTCCAGTTCTGCATGCAACTGAGAATAAATTTTTGTTTATCGCTATGCATTCTATATTTTAATCCACTAACATTTCTTTCTTGTTAATCCCTTCAGTACTTGTTTGAGTTCATCACATGGCAGAAAACATGTAACAAAAATTTGCTCTCCTGTCAATGACCATTTTCTCCCAATCACAGCTGATCTCCACACTCACTTGTAGGGAATGCTGCTATACAAAGATGGCTACGCCCCGACTAGAGCTGCCACTTGCCAGGAACACACTTTTTGGAGAAACTACATTTTCCTAGAATTGCTGCTGCAATCTGGGGTAACATGGCTGGTGTCAATGCTTGAACTCTGCCTGAGAGCCTTTTCAGCTGCAGCAGTCATTGACCGTTCTATCTGCTGCAGCTCTCCAGAGGTCCTCCCAAGCCCAAGAACTCTTTCTTCCCAGCAGAGTCTGAGTAATTGTCACCAGCAGTAACAGCATTAATGTCATGGCCAAATGCATGATGGGGGATGCTCCGTCTTTTGCTGGATTCTCAAGTGTTGTGGAAATGGCTGTCTTGAAAAGGTAATTTTCTAGATGAGATACAAATGTCAATGTAGTAATATATCATACACTCTAATTACTTACACTCTGACATAAAACCCTGATAAAATAACTAAATGTGAACTTAACTTTCTACAAAATATTACAATTATATGGAGAACTCTATTGAGACCATGTTCCTTGATTTTCGTTCTAGTTGTTTTATGATTTAAGAGAAGTTTCCCAGTATGATTTTTTTAATGCCTCAAGCATCATACTATCTCCTGTATGAAGGGAGATGGCTCTTTGAAGCAGAATCCTCTTACCACTGAATGGTATTGTAAGCATCAGCTAGATAGATAAGACTTTCTACCATCAAAAAAAAATGTATCCTATGAAATCATTGATTTAGGACACTAAATATAGACAAGGGAACAGGACACATTATGAATTTTTGAATTTAAACAGACTGTAGCTTAGGATGAGTTCTAAGAAAAAACATACTCTTACCACTTCTACTGTGTATCTGGCGATGACGTCAGCGGGATGAGTGTCACATTGTCGTAGCTGGCAAATTCTAATGCAGGAAGGAAATCACTTCCACTTGACACAGTCATTATTTTCCTGTATTTACACATATGATGAGGTTTTTAAGCGAATCTGCTGCTTTCACAGCCGTCACTCTGCAGGAAGCCACCTCTTAGGGTTAACAGCTGGTACAGCAGCTTCACGGCAAAGGAGCCACTTTCATCTACTCTCTCCCATCTGATTGCTGTGGGGAAAGCTAATTTTTCTCATTTTCTATGGGTTTCCAGATGTCACTGGTTCTGCTGCTAGAGTGAAGAGCACGTTCAGTGAATAAGATATTAGATTAATTCTAAGTATTACTTAGCACACACACGTACATATAGTTTCCTGTTACATTTCTATCTTGTTGTACTTTTTTATTTCATTATCGGTTATCAATGCCTTCTAAATATGTGCATCAGTAGTATGCGTGACTTAAATAAATGCAGGGCTCAGCATGTTCAAGAATGTGCACTGGAAGCTTCCGTATCCGCTATTTCACTACGCAGGTAGCTACATCACTGGGCAAGGCACCATTTTCTTTGCTCATTTTTTTTGGATGATTTTCCACACTGTTTAACACAAGCAAGAGCTGTAACAAGTGTGGGTGTGATTAATAGGTGAGCTAGACAGTACCAGAGGACAGCTTTTCTCCACAGGAGAAAATGCTGCGTGCTCACAGCATTGCATGAGCTTTGGAAATTCATGCTCTGCATTTGATTACTGTCTGCTAAAGAAACAAATTTCTCAGAAATTCCTTTGTTATCTATTTAATGTGTGGGAGAAATAATGCATTATTATCTGTGTGCTGGTTTTTGGCTCTGTATTTCTTGAAATTCTGGAGCTATATGTAGGAATTTGAAGAATCCAAGGGGACATTTTTTTTTTAAAAAAATAAGCATCAGGTTAAATCCTGGATTCAATACTTGGTAGCCTTGAATGTGTGGGAACATTTTGCATTTCAAAGTTTTCCAATTATTTATTCCTATTTTATGTGTACGTAACTGTTTGCATTCATGTATGGAAGCACTCATATGCACCTACTGCTCACAGAAGCTAGAAAAGGGAGCCAGATGCCATGAACCTGGGGCTGCAGGTGGTTGTGAGCCACCACATGGCTGCTGGAGCTGTATCTGGGACGTCTGCATCCACAGCCAGTGCTCTTAACCACGGAACCAGGTCTCGAGATCCTGGAATTGTATTATGCATCAAATGAGTGTGCTGGTCGTAGTAAATGGATCCTTTATAAAACTCCATCAAGAAAAGGTGATCGTTATGAACAGGGAGGGTTTGTAGAGAAGAAAATAATATAAACTGCTTCACATCTTTAAATCATATTGTCTTTTTATTTTATCCCAGATGGATGTCCCAAACCCTCTGTATGTGCTGCTTGTCCATTAGTCACTTGGGAAACATGTTGGTTGTCAGATAAACTGCCATGATACTTCAATGCTTTTTTTTTTAAAAAAAGATTTATTTATTTATTATATATATAGTGTTCTGCCTGCATGTATGCCTGCAGGCCAGTAGAGGGCACCAGATCTCATTGCAGATGGCTGTGAGCCACCATGTGGTTGCTGGGATTGAACTCAGGACCTCTGGAAGGGCAGACAGTACTCTTACCATCCCCCCAGCCCCTGATTAATGCAATGCTTGTGACCATTTAACCCTCAGTATAACAATAGTTCGCAGCACAGGGACAGGATGTTAACAGCTTGAGTATGTTAAAGATGCACCGTAGATTGCTGCAGTGAGGAAGCTCTAGGGAAGGCAGTTCTATGGGCAAAGTCATGAGAGTGGAAGAAATCCCTGGTTTGTACAAACATTGCAGACAGAAAGGTAAGTGCTACAGTATGCAATGCCTGGTCAAGACAGAGAAAGCATTGCATGCTATCACAGGTGTGGATGTAGAGAAAGTACTACGTGCTGTTTCAGTTATCTGATGGGGCATTTGAACACAACTCAAAACGTGTTCACAAATCAGCTTTCTATTCCACAATGCCTGATAGAACCCTTTATATCTACAGACGTTTATATAGTAATTTTAAAGTCAAGGTGACAAAACCCCTAGAAGAATAACTCTAGAAAGGATCTGCTTGCGGCGTCTGTCATGGCCACTAGAGTGGAGGAGATTGGAAGACAGAATGGTTACCACCGTGATGGTCCCAGAGAAAGTGGCATGCAGGATGGTACCAGGGTAAGAAAGGGTACACAGGAAAGATACCACCACAATGGTATACTTCCTCCAAATTGGCCCTACTTCACTCTTTTCAACACCTCCCAATAAAACTATCACACTCTGAAGCTATTAAGGGACTAACTCACTCATTGCCAAACCTTGTGGTCTAATAGCCTCCGGGAACCACCACAGACACAGTCAGTGGAGTGCTCCTCAAGTCTTGGCATCACTTAATCAGATTAGCACTGACAGAAAGGTAAGACTTGTTAGGACTCCATCTACGTGGCACAGGCTATGAAGTTCAAGTCATAGAGGCAACTGGTCCTGAACAACACTTTAGTCTCACTTTAATGGCACAGTAAGTATAAAAAATTGAATAATTGAACCTGAAAGAAGCCAGTCAGAAGGAACTGTGTGTATTTTGGAAAATCATGATATAAATATGCCATGAGCTTGTTGATATGGTTCATATGGAAGGATATGTAGAAATTATAGAAAACTGTACTGAATATAGAAAACATAAAGTTAACTTAATATACAATGGCTAAAGCAATATTTTTTCACCCGAGATTGTCAGAGAAAGGTTAAAAGGAAACTTGGTGTCCATTCCAGGTGGAGTTAAAAATATAATAAATTTTAGACATTTCATAAATTTGACAAACTATGTCCAGGGAATTTAGTGTTATACTATGCACATTTAGCATAGCTGGCAGACATAGGCATATATATAATGATTGCAACATGGAAATTTATTCAAAAGAAAATACAATGAAATATAAGAAAATTCTGTGGTAGCAAATGTTTTGTTTGCTATTTTCTTTCAACATTAATTTGGTGTATTTATTGAATTCTCTTTAAATGTGTGTGATACATGAATTATGAAAGACATGAATGTAATAACTCTCTGAGGCATAAAGAGTACATTCTTGCTATAGATTTCCTCATACAGAGTACACGGCACACTGACACCACTGCATAGACTTTGAGCTTCAGGTGGATTTCCTGGTATTTTACCTACCTTTCTTCTACTGCTTGGAAGAATATTTCCTCAGAGACTCCCTTATAATTGTGGCATTTTCATGAGGGAAATGTGCTTTGCCCACCTGATGGTTTTTAGCGGTTTTGTAAGTTATGCTTTAAACATAGTTGGTATTTTGAATATTCATCAGACAGTATGAGTAGATGTATAAGACCTTGTACCAATGGCTGACACTGTGAAAAGGGCACACACAGAGAATATCTGAAAATAGATTCTAAGATCATTTCTGGAAAATTTGCTGAAACTCCAAGTGGTCATAACAAGATAGACGGAATGTTGGGGAGCATAATGTTGCAGTGTATCACCAACTAATATCAGAGAACATGTTTGTGCATAGTCCATGATTAGCTCTTTCAATTTGACTTTGGTCTCCAGGTCATTGTAGAGCCACACTGGGACTTTTTATCACTAAGCCATAGAAAGAAGAGAAAAATGAGGGAGCGTATGCTTTTCTCAATGACAAGTGATTAGTTTAAAGGTGAACAAATTCCTTAATTAAGTTCTGAAATGTTGATGAAAATAGGTGTTGTTTATGAAGCAATTAGTGAGCTTGCTCCCATTTGCCAATTTTAAGTGTGTGCTTATGTCTGTATATGTGTTCATTTGGGTGTGCACTCGTGTATGCATGTAAGCGAGCATGTCTGTGCACGGGCTTGTGGAAGTCAGAGGTGAAAGTCATATGTCTTATTCGATTGCTCTCCACTTTACTTTTGACACAGGGTCTCTCTCTGAACCTGGAACTTGACAACATGGCTTAGAATAGCTAGCCAGCAAGCCCCAGGGACCCTCCCGTCTCTGCTTCCCCAGTGCTGGGATTACAGGTGTGTGCTGAAGTGCTCAGTTTTTATATAAATGCTGGGAATCAAGCTCAGGTCCTCATGGTTGTACGGCAAGCACTTTACACATTTATCCATCTTTTCAGCATCAATTTGTAATTTTAAAAATTACATAGGCAAATGACACCCAAGTGTGGTGATAATTATCTAAGTACCCTCCCATCAGCATCAGTTCCTAACTCTGTACTTATGAGTGGATGAGAAGGAGAGCAGCCTTAATCTCCAGACACTTCTTCGTCAGCTCTGAGTATCAGTAGCACGAATGAGCCTTACAGGGAACCTAGAATTACTTCTCTGCATCTAGGCGAGTGTTAAGTGAAATACTTTGGCTGAATAAATTGGACTTTGTCAGAGCTTAGTAATCATGTGGGCATCAGTGAACAGACATTAAACCACGTAAGTGCTCAGTTTGGAAAGAAGGGAAATGATACATGGGAGGAATTTGTCATCACAGGACAGACTCAGACTTGCCCAATTTCCAAAACGTTCATGAGCTTCCATTCAGGGAACCTGGGAATGGCAGGAGTGAATAACACGGAGCAATTGAAATCCCACTGCAGGCCTGCGTTATGGGGCCTCAGTGGTAAATTACTATGATAAAAGTGATTTTGCAGAGTTTCAGATTTCTACTACCAGAAGACACTTTCTAAAATATAAGGCAAAAATAATGAATAGAAATTGCTGGATGGCAACAAAAACGGAGCAATCTTCTACGTTCCTAGAGAGTTCTCTTTCCAACCCAGCACCCCCAGTCTCACCAGGAATTGTCCCCAGCTAGACTCAAGAAGGCCCACAGATTTCGGTCTTCCCTCCTGAGACTACCACTTTCTCTCTCCTCCCTCTGGCTTCTTCCTGTTCTCCATGTTCCACCGTTCTCCATGTAGCACTTCCTTCCAAGAAAGAAGCAATAATTAGGGATTATTTTTATTCTGTTCTAAACCTACTGCCAGGATTTCCAATCATTTTTACTTCAATGGCCACCAGAAGTTACTGTTCCCAAGTCTCTGCTCTTCTGTAGCACACCTTCCTCTGCTTTCCTTTATGCCATCTTATTAATTAGCCCTCATGAGCCTTTGAACCTTCCTTCAGCCATCTTTAAGACTTTGTACACGGCATGAATCTGCTGTGGGTGTAGCTTAGGGTGTAGCGGGCCAGCCTAGCACACCAGAAGTTCTAGCTTCAGTTATCAGACTTTCTAAATTGGGCTTGGGGATATGCACAGGCTTTGGAAACCGGAGGATCCGGATTCAGACTTATCCTGAATTCTGCTGGTCTGAGACCCAACTTGGATAATTAGGATCTGTCTCAAAACAACAAAACACGTGTTAGATCATATTTCTAATATAGTTCCTAAATGTCCCTATTACCTGAAATGATTCCCGTAGAAAGTGTATCTCTCCACCCTGGCCATAGTGAAATACTCAGTGTACTCCTGATTGTGTCTTCCAGGCTCACTTATCCTTTAAAAAACAAGTATTGGGAGCAAAGGAGTGAATGAATGGCCTAAGTAGGCAATAACTAACTTTGAGGAGTATATGCCATAAGTTATGAAAGTTACCATGTTTCCTGGCTTAATTGCCTATTAGTGATTTTCTCCATTTGATACAGTCTTTTGCTTGACTCAACTTAAAATTGGACTACTGAGCTGAAATCGGGTATACTTGCCTTCTGATGTACCACTCTTAAGCATCACTTCTTCTCTATGATCCATTTTCACTTTTATATATTCAAGCTAGTCAACGTCATTTTCCCTTGTCAAGCTCGTCTTCTTTCTCCCCCTTCTTCCTCTCCAAGCTCAGGGGTTTGGTTTTATTCCATTGAAATGACACAAACAGCAGGAAGAGAACATCCTTATTGGGCCACCAGGAATTCCAACAATTCCCGTACAATTGGCTGTGTCGAGGAAAAGCTGCGAGAAATACGGATCTAAGTCACAGGCAGGCACAGGCCCATCACTTCTTGCCTCAAGGATTTTGTTTCTTTAATTATCTTGCTTGTCCTTAATTTTCTCCTTCCTTGTTGACCATTCCTAACAGTTTATAAACAAATATACGATAAAGGTTTACCTTGATACATATGTATTAAAAGCCCTTAAGTATCGTGCTTCTTTAGATACTACCAACCTTCTACATTCTTTGTCAGAGTAAAGCTTCAAATATGCCACCCACATCCATTACCCACTTGAATCATTCTTCTCACTCTGTTGGTACTGTTTTAGATATTGTCAATTATCACTAAACTGAGTTAATTTTGTTAAATTTAAGCTTAGGGAAGAATCGGCACGGTAGCTTACATTTTAATCCTAACTCTGAGGAGACAGAGGCTAATATATGTGTATATAGACATATATACATACATTTATATATATATATCACATATATATAGTCTCACACACAAATACACACAGGCACACAGGCACACGCACACACTGTTAGGAGAAATGAAGTTCTCTGCATAATGGCAGCCTGAGAGTTGTGTGACCATACAACTTTGGGCAACCTGTAACTTCTGGCTCTGGCCTTCTGTTACATTACTTGAAAGGACCTTGTTAATGTCGAATGCCTCTAGTTTTCCAAATTAGCAACTCAGTGAACAACCATTGTTTTCATAACTTGTAGAATATCTAGTGGTCATTGAAGAAGTTTTTTAAATTATTCTTTCTATGCTTAAATTGAAGAAATTGTAATCAATTTAGAATCTCCCCAGGGTAAGAAACAAAAATTCTGTAATTAAAGCCAAAAAATACATTTTTACAGCCATCAACTGAATTATAAAACAAAACCTATTTTAGAAATTTTTTGAATATAGGAGTTTTAATGAATTTATTGTAAGAAGCCATTCAAAATAATACTGCATCGATATATATTTGGCTTATATTTAGATAGCCCCTCAATATTCTACTTGACAACATAATTAATTCACTATCTTTTTTCTCTTTCTTTCACATTAGCAGCATTTATGTGGCCCCACAGATACTCAAACACAGAACTCAGATTTCCTCAGAGCACAGCTTGGCCAACCACATGAGGCTAATATGATAGAACAGGAGACAAGAGCAGCAACACTTGTCTTTAAATACTGTGCAGGCCTTTTCTTTAAATAATACTTATGTGCACTTCCCTGACCCCATTCTTTCTTCCAATCTCAGGAATAGTAAGAACACCTTGAGCTCATAAAGAGCGCCACATACTGAAGATGGCAATGTCATCCGCAGCCCAAGGACACCTAGCTATCATGATACTGTTAAAGAAGGAAGGAAAATAAACATTTACTTCAGTAAACTATGGCATCTGTGGGATGTGTGTGTGTGTGTGTGTGTGTGTGTGTGTGTGTGTGTGTGTGTGAGACAACATGCTCAGTCTATGTAGCGTCACTTGTATGTATATGATTTCAGGACCGACCACTTGATATTGGATAGCCATCTGGAAACTCTTCCCTGGGGAAGACTACATTTTATTATAAAGGCCAAATCTGTTGACTATTTGGGAAGGTTTATTTCACACAGTCAACAGAATGAATATAGAACACTAGAGTAAATTACTAGAATGTACTATGTTTATCTAAAATAATATTTGAAAATCATATTTACACTTATTTTTTTTAAAGCCCAGGAGAGTAAATACAGAGTATTTAACTGAAAAATCTGGGACAAACAGATTTTTAAAGAATGATTTGAAAGGTATCGCCCGTGAGGAGCCCACACCGACACTTGGGTAAGTCTTCCTTTCTCACCTCTCTGTCTCCTAATCCCCAGGCTTATGTTTGTATTAAACCATCTTTAGAAAACTCACAATTTTGGTTTTTTTTTTGTAAAAAGTAAATAAAAAATGATGATTTCAAATTTGTAAAAGTGTTTTTGAAAAAAGATACCTTAAAGTAAATACACAAAATAAACCTGTTTGCTGTGGAATTGGGAGCATGCTGTTCTTTCCTTCTGTGCTCAATGCGCTTTGTTCGGCTTCCAGTTTGCCAGTATTGAGCAGGTGCTATCTCATGGCATTAGTGAACTATGTGCACAGCAATTGGGTCAACTCTCTATTAGTGGAGAGGGCACCTACCGGAAATCCAAACCACATCTAATGGTGCACACGTTCATAACCTCCTAGCTCGGATATTCTCAATCACTTATTTGTAGTTTCTCATCTTTTGGATATTTAAAAATAAATAAATACATTTTTAAAAAAATTCCTGCCTTATCTAAACTTTATGAGGTACAGTCACGAATACATATGAATTTACATTTCTCTCTACCCAAACAATACATGTTAATCAAAGAAATAATTGTTTTTCCTATCAAAAGTAAATTATTTATTCTTCTTATCATATAGTTTCCAGTCATATGTGTATGTGAGTGTGTATTTATGTATGATGTGCATGGACGTGTGCACATGCTTGCTATGGTCTTTATGTGGGGGTAAGTTCAAATCCTTTCCAGCCACTATAACCCTGGGTTAGCTGATGGTGGTTACAACATGCTGAGTGAGATTCTGAGGCTGCATCTTTGTGAGACAAGACTGTGAAATGGACTAAGTAGAGTTTGTCTGAATGTGTAAAGGTACAGGTCTAAAGACTGCCAAAAAGAGCTTTCACAGCTTCGAAGATCATTTTATTGTGGTTATGAATACAACCAATGAACATATGCTTGAGTAATGATTTTAATGTCCCTATTTCTTAAATTTATTTTGGATTCCTAAAGCAAAAAAACCAACACATTTCTTTCATTCCAAATAAATATATTTTGTGCTAGCATTCTTTTATTTAGACAATTCATATTTGATAATAAATTATGGGTATCATCTAATTTGTGATTCTATTAAAAGGTGCATTAAAATGCACAAACCATTTATTAAATGGAATAAAAAGAAATTCATTCTCCAGATTATTCATATCTCTGTGTTATGCCAGAATAGTCTTACCACTTGTGAAAATGTGGTCAAAAATATCAATAATAAAATGTTTTCTTTTGTTGCACAGTAAGTGCAGTGGGAGGACAAGAGAAGAGAACATGCATTGTTGTTTAGGTTCAGGCACAGAAATCACATAACCAAACCAATTGCTTTCAATAAGGCCAAGTAGCATGGACAGATGAAAATAGTGCATGAACAATAAGCATGGCTTTTAAGTGACAATTGTAAAGTCAAACTCTTTCCTACGAGAACAACTTGCTCTGATCAGCTACACCTGTCTAAACTCACGTGAATATCAGGGTATAAGCAAGTTCTTTTCAATTCCTGAGATGCTAGTTTTAAAAACAAATTCTTCTATCAAGCCCATGCCACCATTAATATGAATAGCTGGTGTACTTTGGTGGTTGATGTCCACATTGTTCCATCAATCTGTCTTGCTCTTGGTTGTTAACAAGTCAAGCACAGTAATCTACAGAAAGGAAGTTTGTAACTTTGAAAATGGTGTGGTCATAGTAAACCAACATGTGTGCACTGTGGAAAGTGTTTTTAACACAAAAATGAAAGAAACCTATGCAATTTTCTTTCAGTGGTGTATTTGAAATATAAATGATTGTTTTTAAGGGAATTTTATATTCTTCATAAAGAAAGTTATAATTCTTGGATATTTAACTGAATTTATTTAAATTCTGAAAATTTAGGCATCTGAAATATGATCAATTCAAGAAAGACTCAAAGAAAGAAAGGGATTGGAGAGGGAAGAAGGACAGAAGAAGAAAAAAGACACTATGTAGAGAAAATATGTATACAATAAAGTTAACAATATTCAGAAAATATAATTTCCAATGAGAGGGGTCATGGGAAGTTTAGGGAAAGTGTACTAAAGCTTTTTGTGCAGTCCACGACAGCCTCAAACTTGTAGCCGAGGATGATCTTGAACTCCTGATCTTTCTGCTTCTAACTCTCAAGTACTGAGATATAGATCTTGGTTTATGGGGTACTGGGGCTTGATACCAGGGCTTTGTGCATGCTGAATTAGCATTCTACCAACTGAACTCCATTCCCTGGTCCTCTTTAAGCTGTCTCACAGAAAGGAAGAGAGTAAATAAGCTTAATTCAGAATGTTGTTAAAGTATTGTAGCATTGAAAGCACATGGGGAATGCTAAGAGAGGGAGGAAATAGCCTGCCCCAGAGACAAACACACCAGCGTTTCCCAATACCAAATGGCCAGCCTTGAAACATACATTCCAGTACCTTATATAGACTGAACAGGCTACCTATGTGTTTGTGAATATGTATAGATGACTACATGTATACATGTAGACATCACACAAATAGATTAAGATGCCATGAGTTGAAAAAAAGGAGAAGTATATGGAAGGGTTTAGAGAGAGGAAAGGGGAGGGGAAAATGATGTAATTATATTATAAAATATAATTATATTTTAAAATATAAAATAAAAGAATCAATGAGAGATTATAGCATTGAAAAATAGGATTTAATAGTAGTTATTAAAATATTATATTGAAACACTAGTAGTCTAAGACCAAATAAATATAAAATGATAAATTTATATTTATTAGTAGTATTAATCTTGAAATAGGGTCTTACCATATTGCCAGGCTAGTAAAGAACTCTTAGGTTCAAAGAATCCTCCTGCTACAGGTTTTCAAGCAGTTGGGACTCAGATGTACCCCTCACTCAGCTCAAGTTGGTTAATGTAAAAAAATGATAAGAAACAAGGGCTGGAGAGATGGCTCAGCAGTGTCCAAAGTTTAATTCCTAGCACTCATATTGGGCAGCCCACAAATGCCACTGCAGCTCTAGGAGATCCAGTGCCGTCTTTGGGCTTCTGCAACATGCATGTAGGCGCGCACACACCACACACACACACACACACACACACACACATACACACACACACACGAAACAGACAAAAAGTAGCAAGAGTGAACTTTTAAAAGTAAGGAATAAATTTGCATTAACACCAATCATAACCTGTCTTAGTAGGTAAAATCACTAATCCATTTTTTGGGGTCTGGATATGTGCCTCTATGCTGTTTTGAAAAAGCTACATTCCTCCAGATGGAAAATAAAATTTAAAATAAGGAGATACAAATATATAGAGAGCTGATTTTTGTCCTAAAGAGAACAAGCTGGCTCCTAAATACTTAGTGTCTGCAGAAAGTCCCTGGGCTCCAACTCAGACCTGTTAAAACACAGTATCAGTTTTCTGTGTTCTAATAAGATATAAAAGGGGCTACGGCTCCTTCAGAAGTTTGGAAGCAACTGTTCTATATACATATCCTACATTCTACATTTCTCTGAATTGTAGTGGGTTCTGATATAGACCACATGACCACAGAAGATTCCTTAGAAATTTATCATTTATCCAAATAAATCACTAGATCTTGTATGGAGTCCTTGAGTCCTATAGTGGAATAGATCCTGGCCCTGCAATTCTACACTTTAGTTCTTACTGATGTTTGGGTCCCTAAGTAAATTAACAGATTATCTGTGTTTGAATTTTATCACATTCAGGTGGGAGAAAATAAGAGCACCTTGTATGAATGCCAGGAGAATTAAATTTGATATTAACTTAATGCCTAGATTATGGCAAGTGCCATACATAGTTGCTGACTGTGTTTGGGCACTATTTACCTATAACAAAACTGAAATATATGTAGCTTAATACCTAAATTCACATCTCTAGCATTACAATGGTTGTATTATAAGTCTTCCTTTGATAAGTGAGATCCTATCATGTGAAGGCCAAGCCTTGCATATTTTCTTTTATTGAAATTTAAAAGTTTTCAATACAAGACTCTCAAGAAAAGTAAAATAAAATGACATTATGAAAGAAAAATAACTTATTATTAGATCAAAATGGAGATATGGAGAAAGACAATATAAATGGAAAATGAAGATATGAAAAAATGTTCGCTGCCATGAGTCAGTGGACTTTGCCACAATGAGCCATTGTTATTCACAATTTGATTGACAGGGTACGCAAATGCATCAGTAATACATGTTGATGGCGCGGTAGCAAGAACACAGCACTTTCAGCTCTTCATATGGTTCCCTTAGGAAAAATTACTTTACTGGAAAGGTCAGTTGTATCCGTAAAATTCCACTTCCAGTAATCAATTAAAACAGCAAAGAACTTGATGATGCTTGTACAAGGAAGACAAATCCATATTCCCTTTGTTTCAATAATTGGAAAAAGTAATATAGCATTTAGTAAGAGTGTGCTTTTATACAATATAGGCTTCTATTTCCAGCTTATTTTGCAGCCAATACATACAGAAATATCTGCATAGTTGAGAATAAAATGGTACCAGTACCATAATAAACTTAATAACAATGGAAAATGTATTTGTGCTCTATTTTCTTTTTAAAGAATAAGTCAAAAAGACAATTTATTTGTTTGCTTGCTTGAATTTGTTTTATTGTAGACTGCTCTTTTTTTTTTTTTTTGTCTTTATAGTGCTGCACGCAAGTAAAGGCCAAAAGAGACACCATCTCACCTTTCTTTTAATAAATAAATATTTTTATGTTCTAATGTACAGGGGAAAATAACAATAGGCTGTGTTCCTCCCTAGTTAGTAGCATAATAACACAAGTGAAATAAACTGTCAACTCAAAGCAGAGAACTTTGCTTGCATTTGAAGAAAAGTGCTTATTACTAGGAGAGTAGCAGTTCGTAAGGATCATGGACCCTCCCTCAGCATGTAGTTCAGAGTTCAATATTAGTCTCTCACATGAATTTTTCCTAGCTCTGCAAGATATTTAAATTATGGTGGGCCATTCATATTAGTGAAATACTACTTATATTACCTGACACAATAATCCAAACATAAAGTATTTTTGTCACAACGCTTTAATGCACGTGCAGGCCTTCATTTCATGAGAGCTGAAGACTGGATACACACTTTTCTCTGTGGAAAAGTTTAAAGTTGTGTCCTCCATTCTGGAAAATCATGCTGTTGACCCCAGGGCCTCCTAGGCTGGGTGAGTTCTCAGTGGAAGACATTTATAGGTACATGCGCCTATCAGACTGTTTTTGTTGCTGCCACATCAACCGTGTATCTGTGACCAGATACCAACACTTTAGTACTTCATTTTGTCATGAGATCTGGAAGCTTAATGTTAAAATTCTTATGATTTTCTTAATGCATTTCTTTAATGTTTTCCCTATGTAAGTATATTGGTATGATGTTCTGCTTGAACTGTGTGTAAGCAGGCTGAGTTACGTAAGAATTTTACTTTAGAAGAAGAGGGCAAAGCAATAGTTTTTCAAAAATGCAGAGGTTCTTAAGTTGCTCACTAAAAATTATTGTTTATTCTTTGGTATTTTCATGCATAAATACAATCAAATACAGTGTATTTATGTTATATTCACCCCCACTCCTCTCATCTCCCTCCAAATCCATTCCTTCCCCTCTTTTTCCTTTCTTTCTTTCTTTCTTTCTTTCTTTCTTTCTTTCTTTCTTTCTTTCTTTCTTTCTTTCTTTCTTTCTTTCTTTCTTTCTTTCTTTCTTTCTTGGCTTTTCAAGACAGGGTTGGTGTCTGTGTACAGTCCTGCTGTCCTGGAACTCACTTGGTAGACCAGGCTGGCCTCGAACTCACTGAGTTTTGACTGTCTCTGCCTCCTGAGCGCTGGGATTAAAGGTGTGCACCACCACTGTTCAGCTCCCCTCTTATTTGTATTTAACAACTGGGTCCAATTAGTGGTGCTCACATGCTCATGAATCTAGGGTACCATCTAATGGAGCATGGGCAACTACACACTGCTGAAGAAAGTTGACTTTCCCTCTTTCTGTGTCAATCTTCCGTAGCTTCTCAGCTACAGTCTCCACATTGGACTCTTTCTGTATCAATCTTCTGTAGCTTCTCAGCTACAGTCTCCACATTGGACTGTTGACTTGACTTTGGGCTTTGGTAGGCACTTTCTGAAAATTCCTCAGAAACACAGAGTTTGTAAGTGGGAGAAACCAAGATGCCTCTGGGATTATCATTGCTTTCACCAGAACCAATATTGCTATCTGGAAGGTTCTCAGACATGAGAGAGACAAGGTTAGCAGGGAGAAGATGGGCAGAAGGAAAGGAACAAAACTATTCTTTCCCCACTGCTAATATTACAACAGAGTTTGTAACTACAGCATATTTTCCCCAATGTGTCTGTGTATTTAAGGCAATGTTAAGCATTAAACTTTATTATACTTGCCCGGGTGTATGATGTGTGTATATGTGGAAACACATGTCATGTGTGTGGAGATCAAAGAGCAACTCTGTAGTGTCAATTTTCTTCTTCCACATTTAGAAGGGATCTGGGACTTGAACTCAGATCTTCAGGCTTGTATTACAAGTGTCTCTATGATGAGTCATCTGACACTGAATGTCTGTATTGACTCTATAATGATGGAAAAAATGCTGAACTCATGTGGTGTCCTTGTTTTGTGTTTCTTTACCTACAACATAAATTGAGTGTTGTACTTAAGTTTAAAACCTCTCTCCAGATGAAATACAAAACCATATCTTAAAAATCCCTCAATAATTAGCTACTTTAATAATGGGTCAATTTTTGAAGTCCCTTCTAATCCTGCTTTGAACTTTGGAAACTAAAGTTCAAAATCATTAAATTCATAAAAGACTAATAACCAAACAAATCCTTATTCTCTAAAATTTATCTTTTCCTTGAAGAGAACTGGATAATATCATGTTAGGGGAAGCAAGCAAAACTCAGGAAGGTAACTGGCTGTTTTCTCTCATATGTAACATCTGGATTAAAATACATATTCTCATATGTAACATCTGGATTAAAATACATAATCACACGTATTCATTTAAGTTTGTTTACTTAAACGCATAAATATACATGTGACTTAAAATAGAAGGAGGATAGTTGGGAAGCGGGTTATAAATCAGCAGGTTTGGCGTAGACAGAAGTCACAGGAGGTAAACATGGCATGAAAACCCAGAGCATCACACTGAAAAAGGAATCCTCATCACCCTCTATTTGCATTGCTTCTATATCTGGTCATATTACCAACCTCATATTACCTTCCCAGTTACAGAGGAAGAAAACTCAAAACGGGCTCTACTCTCCCAAGCCCCTTTCTTCCCTGAATCTAAGACATTACTCAATCTTGTCCATATGGAATATCTAGTTAGGAATCTTTCTTTCCCTCAAAAAAGATGTAAGTCATTCCCTGAATCCGTCTTTTCTCCCCATCTCCACTTTCCTTCCATCCTATGCACTGTCACCAATTTTTTTCCCCTCAGGTCACAACCCTGATCCCATGGCTTTTTATTCTGTATATTTGTATGTATGTGTTTGTGCGTCGAATTGACATCCTTAGCTATCAGAGAAAGAAAAATTACACTTCTGGGTTTTTATGGGCTTGCAGCCTAGCAAGGAGGCAGGCCTGTGAGGTGATTTTCACTGTGTGATTCTTGCTAATGATCGTTGATACGCACAAGGATCTATGGGATTAAGGAAGAAGCAGCAATAGAGGGTGGGGAGCAAGGTTATAAAAATAAAGCCTTCTTATTCAGGTATTACTTGCTAACAAACAGCACAACAAATAGAATCAGTCCAACTTCAGTTGCTTCCTATGTCAAATGTAGGTTTGTGATCATCTAATCATCTCCATAAAGTGAACTGACCAGAGCTTTCCAGCAGGTGCCGGGCCTGTACTTTGTAATTCTGCACTATGTCCTGGGCATCAAAATTCTCTCTCTCTCTCTTCCTTATACAATTTTCTCTGCTTATTTACTTCCTTAGGCCTAGACTATCTCCCTTTACTCAGTTCTCAAGGAACAGCTTCATGCTTCCCATATTTTAAATTTCCTCCTTCACCCACTTGGTCATTGCATGTGATATCACCCTGCAAGTTCTGCTTTGGAGCGGGTCTGTGTCTGAATGCATTTTCTTCTCCCCCCCCCCCATAGAGCACCTGCTGCGAATATTATTTTAAGGTGTGCTTCTTTTGTTTATGTGGCATTTGTTTAATTCTGTGAAGCTGTGTTACTGTGCCTGTCTAAGACACCTGTTGGTCTAATAAAGCGCTGAATGGCCAATAGCAAGGCAGGGGAGACAAATAGACAGGGCTGGCAGGCAGAGAGGGTAAATAGGAGGAGAAATCTGGGAGAAAGGATCTAAGGTTTGGGAATGAGAGAGGAAGGAGGAGGACTTCAGGGGTCAGCCACCCAGCCACCTAGCCACCCAGTCACCTAGCTACACAGCCAGACAAAGAGTAAGAAGGAAAGAAAAGGTATACAGGAATAGAGAAGGATAAAAGTCTTCAAGGTCAAAGACAGATGAGATAATTTAACAAAAGCTAGCAAGAAAACAAGCCAAGCTAAGACTGGGCATTCAAAACTAAATAAGCCTCTGTGTGTGATCTATTTGTGAGCTGGGTGGTGGACCCCCCCCCCCAAAAGTCAGAAGACTAAAAAGCCAAAAGAGTAAAAGAGCCAAACCAACCAACTGCAAACACCAGGCTTCCTTTACTGCCCATCCCTTAGGGAGGAATTCACAACTACAGGTACCTAGGAAGTGCTCAGCAATTGTTGTCTAAATTCAACTGAATTAGGTGCTTAGGAGGGCATTTCATTCTTCCCTTTTCTTTGGGCACTTTTTCTGAAAGCTCGTTAGACAAGTGACTTAAGGTTTTTGGTTCAACATTTTCATGCATTTCTTCCTTAACACTGAGGGAATGGAGTTTAAACAGGAAGAGGGAAAATGCCAGTTTGGCTACATAAAAGACCATGTGCAAACTATTAATTTCTTCTGTTTAGGAAATTTTCAGATTTCTAAAGACTTATGTGTTTGTAAGACTGTGTACATGTGGGGTTTGTTTTGTATATGTTCATGTATGTACATTGGAGTGTGCCCATGCATGGGGAGGCCATAGGCTGATGTCAGGATCATGCCCCCACTTATGCTTTGAGACAGGGTCAACTCACTGAAGCTATAGCCCACTGACTCAGTAAAACCTAGCTGGGCAGGAAGGCTGCAGGGTTCCCCTGTCTCTGCCTCTAGCTCTGAACGTACAGGAGCGCTGCTGACCCAGTCCCTTTCTACATGGATTCTGTGTGTCCGACTCAAGTCCTCATGGTTGTCTGGCAAACATTTCACAGGCTAAGATATCTCCTTAGCTCTTAAAAATGATGCTTCAAGTTACAAATAGTTTGAAATGCTTGCCTGATAAGCAGAATAGTGAATGAATTTAAGATAAGAACAACAGTAAATAAATAAACAAAACAACAAAGACAAAAATCAACACCTGTGCCCCCAAACACAAAACAAACAGAATGGAAGCTAAGGATGGTATTAAGCCCCCCTTTATTTTGTGTCTGAATCCTTAATAATTAGATCCTTTGTATTTACATATTGTCGTCGAAGAACTTAAATATAACCCAAGGAATGAAGAAAGAGTAATTTTCTAGTTTGTATAATAGATGGGAAAATAGTAGATAAAAATAAAAGTGATCAAGCTTTGGTGGGTGGAAGACACCCAAAAACCCACCTAGTGCCTCACTGGCCCTGTCCCTACCCAGCCCTGGAAAGTTGCTCTACCCTGGGCAACAAGCTTGTTTTCCACCAGTAATGAGTGGGAGAACAAGGTGCCACTGCCACCATTATGTCCTTTGTTGCTTTGCTCATTGTTGTGATAAAACACTTGACAGAAGCAACTAAAGGCAAGAGTGCTTATTTATGCCTTACAGGACTAGAGGATACAGCCCATCATGGCAGGGAAGGCAGGATGGCAGGAGCATATGGCAGCTGATCACGTGCACACATGGAAGGGAAGACGAGAGCAATGAATGCTGGGGATTAGCTTATTTTCTGTTTCACTTAGCTAGGGACCCAAGCCCATGAAATGGTACTACATAATTTAGAGTGGGTCTTCCCACCAAGTCTAGAAACTCTTCACAAACATGCTCAGAGCTTTGTCTCCTAGACGACTCTAGATCCTTGAAAGTTTGTAAAGCTGATGCTTTACAATATCACCCACGGTTGCTTCCAAGGATGACGTAGCCAAGCAGGATCTACACAACCCTTGTCTCCAGGGGCAAGATGTGAAAGATGAGTACATGCCACCCTATCTTCCATAAAAGCCCCCAGCCCCTCAGCGATCCCTTTGTAAGAACATAGTTTTGTTATTGTTTTTGAGTCATGTTCTCATGTTGCCCAGGCTGGTCTCAAATTCACTCTGCAGCTGATGATGACCTTAGACTCCTGATTGTCCCCATTCTGTTTCCCAAGTGCTGAGATTACAAATACAGGTGGATATGACCATGTTTCTTTATAACTATCAAAGCTTTGGCCGAGAAATTAAAATACTTTTTGACACATTCTCACTTTTCACTTGTTTAAATTCTCTTGATTGTAGTCAGCGTTGAAATGGAATTTAAAAAGAAGAGAAAAGAAAAGCATGGGCTTTATTGCATCTTATTGGTGACTTACACAAATTTTATTTGTGTGAAATTTGCACTATTAACACCAAGGCTAAGAAGAGATATGTAAAAGATGTAATTATGAAGAGTTGAGAGTTTTGTTCACAACACCCTGCAGTGAGCCTGTATAACTATGGTGGAAATGCCCTACCATTTCCTAATCCACGGCCGTTTCTCTTCTGCTGAGGAAATGCTGTGTTAAGGACACCATTAATTGTATAATAGAATTTGTCACAAGTCCTTTGTACGAGAGTCTGGAGCACTCAAGTCAGCATTCAGATAGAAAACTTTAGACATGGTCCTGTCTCCTGCTGTCTCTCATCCCCTTCTCTATCATTGCTTTCTCCCTCCTTGGCATTCTCACATTCAGAATTGCTAATTCTAATCACACTCTGTAATGCTACTTACTGAATGAATGATTTAGTGTTTCTGACATTAAAGAAGTTATACAATGGCAGCATAGGGTACAGAGAATTCTTTTTAAAAATTGATTACTCTTTCTAATCCCTAATATCTGACAATCATATTACAAGCATATAGTAGATATTGAATATGGAGTATTATATGCTTACAGATATACAATTCTTTTCTTTCTTTCACATAGAATTCTAAACTCTGTAAACCAAGGATTCTACAAATAGGGAGGCAGCTATCAATGTGAGTTTGTTCTAGTATGTCAAAGTCCATGTTATTCAGATAGTTTAGGTCACCTCCTCATGGTATCATGATGGCCGCTGCAGCTCCACTAATTTTGCTGTTGCTCAAAGCAGAATGGAAGGAATGGGAGCCGAGGCAGGGCCAATGAGGAGGTTCCTACCTCCTGTGACTGCACCTGTGTCCCTTTACCATCTATCCAAAGGCCAACTGTAGCCCACCAAGAACATTTGTTGGGCATAGCTGGACAAACAGCAGAGTTGGAATTGGGAATTAGATGGGGCTACGTCCATGATATCACAAATATCAGTCAAGGAAAATGGGTATTTCTAGCCAGCATTTGAATCATAGTCTCCATTTCCTAACAATTCAAAGGGGCAAAATCTCATTTTAAAGATGAAAGCACTTGCACACTGGTATTTTGAAGCACAGAGGTCAGAAGATAACCTTGGACACTGAACTGCTTTTCCTTCCATCTTGTCTGAAGCAAGGTCTCTTGTTCATGCCTGCACATTCTGGACCAGCTGCCCACACCTGCCAGGGATTTTTATTTTGTCATCTGCACCTCCCATCTTGCAATAGGGTCATTGAGACTACATACAAAAGCAACCACAGCCAGCTAGGTGCTGGGGATTAGGATCTTTATCCGCTGAGTCATGTCCTCAGCCCATGAACCTCTTCCAGCAAGCCAAAGAGCAAATCCTAATGCAGTTAGCATCAGTCAAATCAGAAAGGATGTTGAATGTGTTTGTTCCACTGTAGGTAAAGCTTTTAGGAGACTATGGCCATGAGTTTTGGTTTTATTACAATTGCCATGTTTTGTGGCCAGTCCCTGTGATACAAAGAACCCAAGACTATAAAGACGGGAGTACAAGTCGTAGAGGCAATTCTCCAAGTTTGTGTATTTACTCTTTCTTTTTGGTGGAACAAACTCCAAGCCATAAAGTGAATGCTCCTCTTCAGCTGAAGAATCTGTGGGTTCTAACAGACTTGGCAGAATTTCCCTGAGCTCAGGTTCTTATCTAATCGAAGGCCTCACAAAATGTGTCATTTCTAGAGCAAATTTGGGCTCCCCGTGCTTAGTCTCACCGCAACTCTATATTAGAAATAGATGAGTTTTGAAGACTGAAGCATGAACTCTCATTTCATAACATGGGAAATAACAAAATTAAACTAAATAATAAATCAGCTGCAGCGGCAGGTACATTAATATTCTTGTATACTTCAAGGAGAAAAATATCTATCTACCTCATGTTGCAATTGTCTTCTAAAAGTTGGGGGCAAAAACCATTTCAATACATGATAGAGCTATGTCAGTGTACTTTTAGGAGGAATCTGCAGAGAGTTCCTCAGATTGGGGATTTTGTTGAGTTTGATGGGGGCCCCACAGAGATCAGTGCCTCGGCCAACTGCAGAATTTGTTTAATTCCTTGTGGCATTGTCATGTACAGAAGCGTTTGATGGCAGAAACTGTGTGTTCCAAGCACAGTCTTGCAGATGACTTTTTTTCCGACCTTGGGCTAGGAGCTTGGCTGTAGAATTGCCTTACCAGACATTCACTTTTGTTCCCTAAGATAAACGGTAACCTTAAGAAACAGCAGATAACATAGGCAAGTAAGGGGTCTGGGAGGCTTAAGCTAGCAACAATGTATCTTTGCTGGTATCTTAACATATTTTGGAACTGGAAATAACAGATTCATTTAAATGACTTTGCTTTTATGTGGGAAGTGCAGGGCCTTGAAGAAAAACGAAATGAAACACTGCCTTGTTTTGCTTTATCTAGAAAGTCTAGCATTAAAATGTCACTCCCAGCTTCTGGGGAACCACTGGAGGTATCCTTTTGTCTGGACTAAAAGATGACAATTCTTTTCAGTTTGGGGGAGGTTTGACCTGAGATGGGAAAGTCTGACTGGGTTATCTTTTGAGACCCTGTCTGAACTGTCATGTGGCTGTATTCGTTCATCCGTCCTTAGTGGACTCCAATGACACTATCTCTACCACTCACACATACCCATGCTTTCATAGACCTGTGCTTTTAGACTTTGGAGGAAGACCTTTAGAGAGTTGCAAAAAGGACATGTGTGAAGAAAGAAGGAAATACACAGTAACAAGGGTATGCACAGGAAACAGCAAGGCTGAGAACAACAACACGAAATACTTTGAGTGTGTGCCTGAGACTTTGGTGTCTGTTCCCTGTTAGTGAGCCAAGAGGCCAGCCCGGTGTTGGGAATTCTTTCCTGTGCCTCTCACAGGTGAAAATCAGGAGCACTTGTGAAAGAGAGGTTCCAACCTTGAATCGCAAATGTAAACCAAAGAAAAGAAGCAACCTCCACAGAAGTAGTTCATCTCTCTCTTTTCTTCTTAACAAGTGTCAGTGTGTGTGCGCATGTGTGCACATGTGCGCCCTTTTACATGTACATGGATACACACATATGTAGAGACCCAATGTGAACACTAACTATTACACTTCAGAAAGTGGGTAAGATTGCACATCTTAAATAAGTAGCAAGGTCAGAGTCTTATTGCGGAAGTCGTCAGATGTTACTGTCATAGGACTGATGCCATCTGATGAAGAACAGCTTTACAAAACTATAGTTTCAGACATCTAAATACTAGAATTAATATTTTTAACATCAACATAGGGATTTAATGGTTTCCTGTTAATAATTACATTAAGAATAGCTAATGTTTATGAAAATGCATGCCACTATTCATTATTTTTCCATTCAGTATATGTCTGATCCTCACACACCTGATATTGGTACCATTATTATTCAAATTTAAAAGATACAAATTTTAAACTAATGAGCCTGAAGCTAAATATGGGCAGCACACTCAAGAAGACAAGTCATGGCTACTTTTGCTTATGTCCTATTTTATTTTTATAAAATAGGGTGTTATTAAATTATGGTTATCTTTCAGGAATCAAACAGCAGATGCCCTAGTAAATAATGAAATGTTTGATTTCTTTCTGAACAGGATGTGGCCATACTGTTTTGTCATGAATCACTATCCATTCCTGTCTAGTCGTGAACATTCAGTGAAAGGTCTTAGTTTCAAAGGAGCGCTGAGTTTGGAAATGTGTCTGTCCTAATCCTGTGACCCCAAGGGATCAACAAAAAAGAGGAATCAGGCAGGCAGCAGAGGACACAAGACTCAGCTTCAGCTTAAGATGGAGAAATGATTGTATCTTTCTGGTGGGCAGAGGAACTCAGGCTGATGCTTTCGTTTTGTTTCTGCGGCTGTGATAAAGTACCCTGCACAAAAGCAGCGTTAGCAGGAAAATGGATTGCTTAGCTTACAGTTCCCCTTTACACTTTGTCATTGCAGGGAAGTCAAGGCAGGAACCCGAAGCTGCTGGTCACATCCACAGACAAGAGCAGAGACAAAATGTGCACACACATGCCCACTGCTCATCTCTCTCCACGATCCAGGGTCCAAACCAGGGTAGGTATGGTGCCACTTCTGCTGGCTGAGGTTTTCCCACATAAAGTAATGCAATCATGACAACCCACTCCAGGCACGCCCACAGACCAACCTGATCCAGAAAATCCCTCACTGATACCTTCTTTCCAGGTGATATGAAAAAGCTGACATTAAAACTATCACTGTTAATTTCAAATCTTTGTAGAATATCTTGGCTAGCCAACCCATTTCCTTTTTGCCCACCTCATGCTCAAATAGAATTCCACAGACGGTATTATAATCTTCACTCCCTTTGGATTCTTTTAAAACTTACTGGTTCCTTGTAGGTTGGTAAATCAGCTAAGGCACTCTCCATTTGAAGTTCTCCGACTCTGTGCTGGAGGAGTGGCCAGGTTGAAATAGTGGAACTGTCTATTCAAAAGAGCCTGATTGCTGAATTTGACCCTTTAACAAAAGATCTGCAGGACAGTGAGGAGCCTTTGATGTCACAGAGCTTTTCCAAACTTTACCATGGAATTAAACATTTCTAAGAGCAAGTATGGGTAGCATTCAGAATCCTGTCCGGTGTGATGATGAACTGATGTTCACAGGAGCTGAGGAGCCATCGGAGGGTGAAAGGTGACATGGAGCCATGGGTGAACAGTGGACACAAACTGGGGAAACACAGAAACCGCCAGGACAGAGGATGAGCCAAGACGCAGAGCAGTGGAGGAAGGAGCAGCAGCTGAACTATTACACCTCTGCTCTGGTGGCTCAGCATGCGTTCCCACATTTTGAGGCCCTGAAAGGAAACCGTGGGAACTGTATGCGTGTGCCTAAAGCCTGTGCCCTCTGACCATTCTCAGTGGATCACAGTTTCCAAAAGAGCTGTGTGCACTGCAGAGGGTACAGTGAGTGATTTCCTTCTTAGCACCCAGGAGAACAGTTGCTTCCATATGGACTCAGAGATCGCCACCAAATCTGATTGCTTTCAGTAATGTGTCATGTTGGTTTTCTTTTTTAAATTTAATTGTCTCTCTTCCTATGACCTCAAGGCAGAATTAAAGAGCTAGTGGGTTTCAGATATTGAGTTTTCATCCCATCCACACAGTAGCTCATCTTGCATGTACAACTCTATTGTGCCTGAAGTTCATTTGTCTTTGAGTGCCACGCTCTCTGCACAAGTGATCGTTTACTGGTCTATCATACATCACTGCTTCCTAGAATATTTTTCTTTCAGATTCTGTGAAATGTATAAATCTTTAAAAGAAATCCTCTTTGTATCTCTACAAAGTTTTTAAAACTGATTTTTTCCTGCAAGCCCATGATAACAGAAAGACACACTGACTTTGCATGCTACAGCATCAACCACCAGGTGATACTTCGCTCTGCCCAAACCTAGTAGCAGATGTCAATTCTAATAGCAAGCACAATGGCCACATTTTATCTGAAAGACAACATTTATCTGAAATGCACTCAAGCCGACTTTTGAAAGATTTTTGATTGGTTCTTAAGACTTGAACATTTCATTAGCAGCCTCATGCCCCAAGGCAGCAGTCTGTACTTTTTAATTGTCAGTCTAAACAACAATTTGGGTGTATAGTTTCTAAGATGTCAAAATACGAGCTTAAGGGCTGGAGAGATGTTTTAGCCAATAGCAACACTTGCCGCTTCCGCGGAGGACCTTGGTTTAGTTCCGAACAACAACATGGTAGCTCGTAATGATCAGTGACTCCAGTGTCAGAGAATCTGGTACTTGTTCTGGCCCGTTCAGGCACCTTCACACATGTGGTGCACATAAATTCATGCACACACACACACACAAAATAAATAAATAAATACATAAACATTTTTAAAAAGAAAGTTACCATGATAAATGATGAAGGATCTTAGTCTGAATCACTTTCCCTCCATGATCCCTGGTTTCCCCAACTGTTGCATGAGATTCCCAGGTCTGCCTTAACTATTCATGAATTATTCAGAGGATCTGGGAACTGATGTACATGATATATATTTCCGTGTGGGGTAGATAAGAGGCTATGTTAATATGCAGAATTATTATCAACCCATGAGGTCTGAGAGGACGACACAGAAAGTAAAACACTTATTGTGGAACAAGAGGACATGAGTTGAGATTTGCAGCGCCTACAAAAGAAGCATGTTCCCGGAGCCCAGGACTCAGAGCTGAGGCTGGAGTCTCTCTGTGGCTCGCTGTCCACCCAGTCTCACTGAATTAGTGGGTTCCAGACTCAGCAAGATGGACTGTCTCAAAACATGAGGAGGAGAGCAGGAGAAGTACCAAATGTCAACCTCTGGCCTCTACATACATTCAAGCCTACAAACACTTGCACATACAAATGGATGCACATACCACATGTGCACACACATATGAACAGTTACCACAAGCACACACATGTGTACACACACATATACACATAATACCCATGAATTTTGTGTATCAACTTTACATGAATAAAATGTTCATACGTTAAGGTGATTTACATTATTTTTTCAATTGCTTGTTCTGCTTTTCAAGTCTTCACCTTGAGAAAATGGAACATGACACAGATGATATCGGAGCAGAGTCTCAATGTGTAAATATGTCTGCCTATTCTACAGCATGCATCCTTTCTCCAGCGTCACCTCCAGGAAAAAGAGATTTAGCTTTTTGTTTATTAAAATGAGCAAATTAAAAGAATAAAAGTGCTCTAGAAACTTATTCTAATAATCCATTATCATAATTCTAATAATTCATTTTCAAATAATGAATACTTGATATGAATACTTTCATTGCTGGCCCCAATTCTCCAACATACTTTGACTTTAAAAGTTGAGGCTTGGTTGTGAGTTTGTGAGATTCTGGGGTAGAAAGACACACTGTTACTCCCTTCAGAGAGGAACGATTTATGATTGCTGGTCTGTACCCAGTTACTCTGTAAGAGTTCCCGGCAAGGTGAGTTCTCCAGGATCCTTTATGTGAGGGTTTTAATTAAGGCTGAGCACTCACCCTTTCTGACTCTTATTTTATAAACTCAGCCTTTCTGTTCAGGTACTTGTCTCTTGTAAATGAAAGACACAATGCTAAATATGCGTGTGCCCAGAAAGAACATGCGTGCTCTGTTGCCTGCCCCTGCTGGGTCCATCTGCTCTGCTGGCAAGATGCCCATGGGCAACCTGGCCCATTTCACTGCTACAGAACTGCCAGCATTCCAAGGGCCCGTGACTACATACAGTGTGAGGAGAGCTAGATTTCTACATAAAGCCCTCCACTGAACCGCATATGGGTCAGTTAACACATGACCACACGTGGTGGTGCTCACGTGTCATAAAACAAATGCTACTTGGGTAGGTCGAAAGGGGGCAGACTGCGCTATCATCCCAGGCATCAGTGAATGTGGAGCATATGCAAACATCCCTGTTCTGCATAAAGGTGTATGGTCCTCTATCAAAGTGTTCTGTAGATATCTGGGACAGGTAGAAGGATATTTGGAGTCCTTTCCTACCTGTGAGGGCACTGAGGGCCCATATAGTATGTCTTCTTTTTAGCCTCCATTTTAAGATTAAAATGATATATTTTAATATATAGATATTAGTTTATTGTTCCCAGATACACACATACACATGTGGAAAAAGTCTTCCTTTCAATTGGCATTTTCATACACATCAGCTTAATATAAATAATACTTCTGAATTGATGGTCTAGTGTATCTTTCATATGAACTGTATCACTGAGCTCTATTACAGCCACATTTGATGCTATCAGCAATGCTGGATTTTGTCATCTTTTTCTTCATTGTTTTTTTTGATTTAGATTTTTGTCAATATTCCTGAACATTTTTTATTGTTTTTAGTCGTTTGATTTGTTTTAGCTATACACCATTGCTTATTTTTAGTGATAGCTCTGCAAATTAGAATAGACATTTAAGTTTTTAATGTAAATCTGAAAGTATCAAATAAAAGGATAGGAAGTGACACTGAGAAGCTTTAAATAGAAAGATTATAGCAAAAAACATTAAAGAGTCATTGTTGCAGGAATAGCCTTGCTCTTTATAAACACCAAGCATAATACCACACAGTAAATAAGATCCTAAATAAAATGAATGACAGAGAATAAGATATGCAGAGACTTTATTGAAGTCTAGGGGGGCACAACTTGACAGCATTGCTGCAAGAAAGTCCAGATGACCTCTGCTGCAATATTCATTCTTGCATGGGTCTGATGAGCACTCACTATGTACAGGCTACAAATAGACATGTTAACAAGAAGGAGATAAAAACTTTTCCTCTTGCTGCTTTCTTAACTGAGGGAGAAAGACAAGAAACACTGAATGAATTCATGCCACAATCCAGGTCATAAGAAAGACTATAAGAAAAGTGAAGATTCCAGCCAGGGAAGTAGGTAACTGCAGATTGTCCCATCTCCTTTCTTTCTCCAAATCCAAGCCCCAAGTCTCATCTTCAGCTCTGTGGCAGACTACCTGCCTCTCACTCTCTTCTCCCATTCCCAGGGGCCTAAGCTGGTAGTAGTGGAACACCCTACTTTTCTCCCTCTTGAGGAACCCCTCAGCAACTCCTAGCTCATCCACATTCCTAAGTGTTAGTTTTCAATACATAGAAACACATTTTACCTAAAAAGCCCAGTGGCCACATTTAACAGGATCTCAGAAGCATTCCCTAACAAGGAAGATGCAGCTACCACACCCTCCTAAGAACCAAAGAGGGTAACAGAAACCAAGGAACAAAACACTCGCCCAATAAAAATGAGAAATCAGCACCCAGGATTATAATCATTCCAAACATAGCTGCCTAGATGTCAGAACAAAAATGAAATTATTAATATTCAGGAAAATATATCTTCATTATAGCCTAGCAACACTTCCATAGTAGGCTCTGAGATTTGCAGCAGTTGAAACACAAGACAAGGACCCTTAAATATCCTTTATGCTCATGATAGTGGTCCGTAAAGAATACATGAAGGAATCCCTTAAAGAAACCTATGAAAACACAAACAAGAAATCATGGGAGGAAATGAACAAAATAGTGCAAGATCTGAACATAGAAACAGAATCAATGAAGAAAACTGCAGCTGAAGGAAATCTGGGAATGACTATTTTAGCATCTTGAACAGGAATCACAGAGGCAAGATTCACCAACAGAGTACAAGACAGGGCAGAGAGGATCTCAGGCGCTGAAGAAATGACAGAAGAAACGGATACCTTGGTCAAAGAAAATGGTAAATCTAAAAAAATCCTGGCACAATACATCCAGGAAATCTGGGACACTATGAAAAGACCAAACCTACAAATAATGGGAACAAAGGAGGCAGAAGAAACCCAGGTAGGTCAAAGACAGAAAATATTTTTAACAGAATCATAGAAGAAAATTTTTCTAACCTAAAGAAGAAGGTACCTATAAAGGTACAAGAAGCATACAAAACACCAAATAGATTGAACCAGAGATAGAATTCCCCACAGCACATAATAATCAGAACACTAAACACATAAACCAAAGAAAGAATATTACAAGCTGGAAGGGAAAAAGGTCAAGTAACATACAAATACAGACCTATTAGAATTACACCTGACATCTCAATGGAGACTCTAAAAGCCAGAAGTGGCTGGACAAATGTCCTGTAGACAGACTCTAAGAGATCACAGATGCCAGACTACTATACCCAACAAAAAGTCCAGTTATAATAGGTGGAAAAAATAAGACATTTCATGTCAAAACATAATTTAAGCAATATTTATCTACAAATCCATCCCCACAGAAGGTGCTTACAGGAAAACTTAAAGAGGTTAACCACACCCAAGAAAACACAAGAAACAAATAATCTCAGAGTAGCAAATCAAAAGAGGGGAAACACACAGCATCCAACACTCACCACCACTACAGCAACAAAATAACAGGAGTCAATAGACACTGCTCTTTGATACATCTCAGTCTCAGTGGGCTCAATTCCTCAATAAAAATCCACATACTAGCAGAGTGGATGCAAAAACAGTATTGACACTTCTGCCCCATCCAAGAAACACACTGTAGCACCAAAGATAGATGATATTTCCTCCGGGTAAAGCGTGGGAAAGGGTATTCTAAGCAAATAGACCTAAGAAGAAAGCTGGTGTAACCAATTTGATATCTAACAAAACAGACTTCAAACAAAAACTATTAAGAGGAGAGCGGGGAAAACACTATAAACTCATCAAATGAAAAATTCACTAAGAAGGCATTTCAATTCTTAACATCTATGCACCAAACACAAGAGCACCCAAGTTCATAAAAGAAACACTACTACAGCTTAACTGTAGTTAAACACTGATAGACGGAGACTTCAATACCCCATTCTCAACAATAGACAAGTCATCCAGACAAAAACCAAGCATGAAAATGAGGTAGCTAAATGATACTATAAACCTAACAACAGAAATCTTAAACTCATGGAAACCAACCAACACTCTACTGAATAAAAAAATGTGTCTACAGAAATAAATTCAAGACTTTCTAGAATTGAGTGTAAATGAATACTAAACATACCAACATTTATGGGACACAATCAAGGGAATTCTAAGATGCAAGTTCATAGCACTAAGTGCTTACATTTAAAGAAACTGGAGAGATTTCATACTAGTAACTTAACACCACAACTGAAAGCTCTAGAACAAAAAGAAGAAATGACACCCAAAAGGAGTAGATGACAAGATATAATAAAAGCTTAGGTTGAAATAATTAAAATAGAAACAAAACCCTAAACAAACAAACTTACAAAGAATCTGAAGCAAAGAGTTGGTTCTTTGAAAAAAAATCAATAAGATTGAGAACCCTTATGTAAATTAACTAAAAAGCTGAAAGGAAATATCCAAATTTACAAAATTATAGATCAAAAGGGGGCATAACAACAGACACTGAGGAAATTCAGAGAATTTTTTGTATAAGTATACGGTAAATAACCTGTACTCTACCGAGTTGGAAAAATATAAACAAAATGTACAATTTTCTCAAGACATATCACTTACTAAAGTTAAACCAAGATCAGATAAGCAATTTAAACAGACTTATTATTCTAGTAAAATAGAAGTAGCAATTAAAAGGGCCAGATTGTTTTAGTGCAGAATTCTATCAGACTTTCATAGGATAGTTAATGCCAATACTCCTGAAATCATTCCACAAAATATAAATAACATTGCCCAACTTGTTTTTGAAGGCCACAATTACCTTTATAACCAAACCATATAAAGACTCAACAAAGAAAGAGAATTGCAGACTAATTTACCTTGAGAACATAGAAGCAAAAAGTCTCATTAAAATATTGCAAACCAAATCCAAAAAACACATCATAAAAATCAACCCCCACAATTAAGTAGGCTTCACCATAGAGATCAGGGATGGTTCAATATATGTAAAATCATAAATGTAATCCAACATATGAACAGACTGAAAGAAAAAACCCACATGATCATCTTTGTAGATGCAGAAAAGGTCTTTAACAAAATCCAATGCACCTTCATGATATAAACTGTAGTTATTAGAGATACAAGGGACATACCTCAATATAATAAAGGCAGGATATAGCAAGCCCATAGTCACATCAACTTAATTGGAGAGAAACTCAAAGTAATTCCACTAAAATCAGGAACAAAAAAAGGTTGTTCATTCTCTCCATACCTATTCAATATAGTACTTGAAGTTTTATATCAAGCAATAAGACAACTGAAGGGGAGCAAAAGTATGTAAATTGGAAAGGAAAAAGTCAAAGCATTTTTATTTGTAGATGATTTGCTTGTATATATGAGACACTAAAAATTCTACTAGGTAACTCTTACAGCTGATAAACACTTTCAGCAAAATAGCTGGATAAAAAAACTCACAAAAATCAGTAGTCTTCCTACATACAAATGGCAAACCGACTGATAATGAAATTAGGGAAAAAAAACTTTTCACAATAGCCTCAAATAATGTAAAATATCTTGGGGTAACTGTAACCAAACAAATGAAAGACTTGTATGATAAAACTTAGAGATTTTAAAGAAGATATTCGAAGATAGAAAGATTTCCCATGCTCATGAATCAGAAAAATTAATATTATAAAAATGCTTAGCCTACCAAAAGCAATCTACAGATTTCAATGCAATCGCCATCAAAACTCCAATTTAATTCTTCATGAATCTTGAAAGAAAAATTTTCGGCTGTATATGGGAATAAGAAAACGCATAGAAATCTAAAACAATTCTGAATAATAAAATTGCTGCTGGAGGTTTCTCTATCCCAGATACCAAGTTATACTGCAATGCTGTAGTAATAAAAAAGAGCATGATATTGGTACAAAATTGAAATATTGATCAATGAAATAGAAGTCCCAGACATAAATATATACATTTTATGAACACTTGATTTTTTTTAAAATAAATAATCCAGAAATACATATTGGAAATGAGTCAACATATTCAACACATGGTGTTGGTCAAACTGAATTTCTGCTTGTGGAAGTATGCAAATATATCCATTCTTATCACCCTACACAAAAAATCAACTCTAAATGGATCAAAGACATCAATAATAAACCAGATACCCTGAACATGATGGAAGATAAGTGGGAAATAGCTTTTCACTCATTGTTACAGGAAAAGACTTTCTGAACAGAATGCCATAAACACAGGGACTAAGATCAACAATTAATAAATGGGAGATCACATGAAACATAAAAGCTTCTACATGGTAAATGATAGCATGTAATGTCCAAATTAGGAAAATATTTTTACTAACTACAAATCCAATAGTGGGCTAATATTCAAGGTATATAAAGTGATCAAAGACCTGGGTATCAAGAAAACAAATAATCCAATGTAAAAATGAGATGCAAGTTTCCTTAAAGAGGAAACTCAAATTATTGAGATACACTTTAAAATGTTCAACATCCTTAGTCATCAAGGAAATATAAATTAAACTACTTTGAGATTTCTCCTTACATCAGTCAGAATAGCCAAGATCAGTAAAACAAATGACAGCTTTTGCTGGCAAGGATGTGCAGTAACGGAAACACTCCTCTGTTGCAGGTGGGAGTGAAGCCTTTACAATTACTATGGAAATCTGTATGGTGGTTCCTCAGGAAGATGGGAATTGATCTACCTCAAGATCCCATGATACCACCACTCTTGGTCATATATCCAAAGGATGCTCCATTGAACTACAGAGACATTTGCTCAACCATGCTCATTGCTTCTCTATTCAAAGCACTCATGAACTGGAAATAACCTGGACATCCCTCAACAGAAAAATCAGTAAAGAAAAAGTGGTACATTTATACAATAGGATATTACTCAGCCATTAAAAAAAATAAAATCATGAAGTTTGCAAGCAAATGGTGGATCTAGAAAAAATAAACCTGAGTAAAGTAACACAGACCCATAAAAACAAATATGGTATATATTTGCTTGTATGCAGATATTAGCTGTTAAGTCAATGATAACCATGCTGCAGTATGTATAACCTTATAGGTTCTTATAGAGCAGGGGGTGGGGGGGCAGGTAGATCTTCCTAAGAAAGGGAAATAGATGAGATATCT
Source organism: Ondatra zibethicus (assembly GCA_004026605.1). NCBI lineage: Eukaryota > Metazoa > Chordata > Mammalia > Rodentia > Cricetidae > Ondatra > Ondatra zibethicus. Next base: position 50,413 of record PVIU01001986.1, on the reverse strand, counting down.
ATGAATGGATTAGGGGTACTGGAATAGGAGGATCATGAGGGACGAGGAGGGAAGAGGGAGACAGGGAAGAGATTATTGGAAAGACAGCTAAAATGAAAGGCCATTTGAGGGCAAGTAAGGAAATCTAATATGCTAGAAGCTTCCTAAAACATATACATATATTAAGGTGATTTAAATGGAATTGTCAAATAATTGGAGACAAAGAGTCCCAACAGAAGAATCTTGTGTCACTAATTGAAGCTTGTAGTACTAGGAATTATTTGCATGTAGCTGAGTTGTTGGCTACAGGGTTCCATGGGATCCCCTAAACAACTCAGACTATTGCCAAGACTGTAGGTTGCCCTCCACAAACTGATGGTATGGCCCTAATGTTGAAGACAACACCTACATAACTCATCAAATGTGGAGAAGTGAAGGTGATGCAGAAATAGAGCCCTCACCCTTGTGTGCTAGCATCTTTTAAACAAGAAGGAATTCTGCAAGCTAAGAAAGGAGAAATGTAAATGCCAACCCAGCCACAAACCTTTGATCTACAATGGTGTCCTGCCTGCAACATATCCTATTCGATAGTGGCACAAGGCTTGTGGGAGTAGCCAACAGATATCTTATTTGATTTAAGACTCACTCTACAAGATGAAACCTATATTGGACATTGTGTAAGTGATTAAGAACCTAAGACTAGATAGTCCAGGGATCTAGGGGAAAACCAAATAGTATTGTTCTACTAAAAGGATCTATCAATAAAATGTCTCCTTATAACATTCTACTATACTCCTAGATAGTTCTTCTTGTTCTACTAAAAGGATCTATCAATAAAATGTCTCCTTATAACATTCTACTATACTCCTAGATAGTTCTTCTTGTCCTACTAAAAGGATCTATCAATAAAATGTCTCCTTATAACATTCTACTATACTCCTAGATAGTTCCTTCTTGTTCAGTCATCACCGGAGATGCTCCCTCCTGTCAAAGATGGAACAAATACAGTGACCCACAGCCAGACAATGTGCAGAGAGCGGAAATCTTGGAATGCTTAGCCCTAAATAGGATGACTCCATCAAATCTCTCCCACCAGGGGTCAGAGAGCACTGTGGAAAATGAGCTAGAAAGAGGCTAAGAGCCAGGGGGAATGAAGGATATGAAGGAAACAAGGACCTAGTAACAGGATGGATACATGTTTGAACTCACAAAGACTGAGGCAGCACACACAGGGCCTGCACAGTTCTGCACCTGATGTGGTCCTAGAGCTGAAAGGAGAAGGGGACACATGACCCCATCCTCAACCCAGAAGCGATTCCCAATTGGTAACCTCCTGAGAATGAAAATGTAGTTTCCTCCAAAGTAGTCTCACTGGGGAAACAAACTGCTCTTAAGGGTAGGCTGCATGCCCAGAAGTATATAGCCAACAAAAAACAAACTCAGTGTTATGTTTAGAGTTTCTTTGTCTCATCATGTGTCAGAGTTTTAAAATTTTTTTCTTATTTTTATTTTATTTACATATTTTTTAATTTTTCTCTCATTTTACCCTATAGCTCCTTTGCATAGATATTATGGCTTCTAGTTTGGTGGGGTTTTTTTTGTATGGTATTCCTGAGTGTGCAAGTAAGTAGGTCTCTGTGTTGATCGGGTTCTTGTCTTTTTCTTGGGCTCCTTTCCCTCTGATTTTGTTGTTGTTTGTTTAGTTTTGGTTCTATTCTAATGTATTAGCTTCCATTTCATTTCATTTAATTTTTTTTTGTTTTCTAATGAGAGACAGAAAGGGGGAAGATCTGGATGGGAGGGGAAGTGGGGAGGATCTGAGAGGAGTAAAGGGAGGAGAAACAGATACAAGAAAAGGAAAAGTGAAGCAGCAGCAATAGAGAGAGACTTGGAAAGGTTGCATTACAGATAATATGAGAGAGGGGCATGTGTGAGGTGAAACTACGAGCCATGGAAAAGTTCTGAGGGAAGAATGATCCTTTGGGGAGAAATATAAAAAAATGCTAAGGTCCTGAGGTAAGCAAATTCCCAGTTTATTAAACAGCAGAAATGAATTTGAAGACAGACAGGAAGCAAACAAAGGGATATGGTATGGAAATTGAGATGAAGAGAAGGCTAAGAAAGGCTGTCTAGGACTCATCAGCCAGGCTTGTAAAGGCTTATATTTGCAGCACAGTGTGAGAGCAGGTGGCAGAAGGGCTTTAGGGATGAGTAGTATCATTTCTGATTGTCATTTTTTATGTGCTTATTCTTGATAACTGAAAGAAGATAAGTGACAATAGTGACGTGCACTCAATGGATCTTAGAGTTTGATAGAGGTGATTTTATTGAGGGCACATGGACAGAATCTACTGCTGCAGTATGGAGTATTGAGAGAAACAGAAAGGAAGAATAAGACTTAACACTGGACAGCAGCAATTGGTTGGCTTGTGAGATGTAGAAAGATGAAGAAAGATGAGAAGAAAGAATGCATACAAGAGAAGGAAGCCACACACTTAAAATACTGATTAGGTACCTGAAAATAAAAATCTACAGTTCAGATATCAATCAACCACTTAAAATCAACCATTTGAAAATGCAGTCAAAACACTAAAAGTACATCTGTCTCACAGTGAATGACCAGTAAGTGACCACTCCTCTATAACACACACACACACACACACACACACACACACACACACACACACACACACACACACACCACTCACTCACCAGTTTTGCCTCTGAAATATTTCTCAGGCAAAGGTTGATAAATAGAATAAGTCAATACAGTGCAGGACATCTACCAAAATATGCTCCCCTCCAAAAAAAGAACCAAATGCAAAATGTGTGGTCCAGTACTAAGCTTACTCCCATGGTCTAGCCTCATCTAAGAATCTGTAAAAATTCTCACAATGGAAAAGATCCACTTTGTTTTGACATGCAGGATCTTTTAAGAGTAAGTCCCAGAATAGACAATTTTAATGTGTTTCCTGGGTAACTATGTGCTTGGGACCACTGTCCAAGGACACAGCTTTCTAAGCCAAGACATGCAATGCTTGCCAACACTGTCTGTCAAAGGAAGATATTAAGAACATTGTGTCTGTCTTTTATATTATGCAAACATACAAAGCTTATGTCTTATGTAGAACACAACAGTCCTATCAAAAAGAGTTGCTTTTTCCAGACTGCACTTTGGAAGCCATGATAGAAATGCTGTCATGTCTCAAAGAACACCAGGGCAAGAGTTTCTTCAGGAGTTGTGGTCACAGTCATCCATAATCATGTATATTATTTAGTTTTAGGCACTGCGGCGATTCACACAGCATAAGGCAGGGAGCATGTGAACTGTGGCTTAGATCACGGTCTGCCTCCAGACATAAAAGACTTTCTTCAGTCTTTAAAACTTTTTATGAGAGAGAGAGAGAGAAATAGAGAGAGAATCATGGCAGTAGGCATAGATTGGACAAGGGACAGCTTACAGTAATTGTTTCTCTCCTCTGACAATATGGATCCTGGGTACTGAACTCAAGTCATTAGGATTGGCAGCAAGCATATTAACTTGTTCAGCTATCTTGCTGATTTTTACTTTTTCATTTATAAATACAAAGGTCTACTGCATTGTTGATGGCCAAAAGTCCCAATTTCCCATATTATTGCTTCAATAATAATGTTGGTCAATGAGGAGACAGGTTCAATAATAATGTTGATCAATGCGGAGACAGGTAAAATATTATGTTAATGTGTTACTTTTGTTTATGCTCTAGAACATCTGTTTAATGATGCAAAGATGTGTTTGATTAAATAAAATTCACCTGCAGTCAGAAGGCCGGGTCAGCAACTGGCCTCCCAGAAGCTGTAGGGAGGAGCAAGGGGGAGAAAGGCTTTTACGGAGGGGCAAGGGAAGCATGAAAACTTCTTGGGAGACACGAAAAGATGAGCCAGGTGAGCTGCTTGCTATTTAGCTCTCTAGGGAGCAGAATTCTACCTCAATCTTTGAATCTTGAGTTCTTTAGAGGGACAGAGATTTAGATAAGTTCCTGTTGTAGCTTTGAAAGAGTTGGTGCCTGAGAGAACAGAATTTCCTCAGGTTGTGGCTCTTGTGGCCCAACGGCAGCTGGTAGCAGCAGAGTTGCGGTTGCTGGCTAGGACAGCCATAGCTTAAAGGCAGCAACAATTAAAAAAAGAAAACAAGCTTTGCATTCAGTTTCTACCCACCTTGAGATTTCTGGGTTGTCTGGGTAAATGTCCCTGAAAAGTCTGCACATTAAGTGTTTGGGGCTCACGTGGTGCGACTGAGGAGGACTGGAGACTTTAGGAAATGCCTTTTGCCATGGGTGACACACCCTAGACGTAGACTGTAGAACCCTAGTCCCCCTCTTCCTCTTTTTCTGCTGGCTGTTCAATTAGTCAGTGTTTTCTCTCACATGCTTCCACTATGGTGTGCTACCTCTCCATGGCCCCAAAGTAATGGTGCCACTCTGGGGCCTCAAAACTGAGAGCCAAAACAAGCCTTTCATCACTCTTTTTACATATCTTGTCATAAAGATGAAATGATGACATATATTTAATGAAGGAAACATGTCTCTCCAGTAAAAAGATGCTGAAATCATCACCATCCTCTCGAAAGTGTCTTGTGGGAAAGGGGCTACCATGAGCTATGATGTCAAACAGCAGAGCCTCCCAGCGTCATCTCCAGTGTTCATAGAGATCTCACCTGAACTTCGGTTTCAAATGTATCTGCTCCATGCATAAGAGAATAGGGACTTAGATGTAGAGAAAACATTCTTTGGTGCCACATTTGTAACTAGAATCATCCTATTGCAGAGTTAGATCCAACATGCAGCAAAGTCCAAAGTCTTTACATGGAAGAGAATGGCTTTTATTCTTCCAATATTTCATGATTTCTTTTTTTTTTTTTTACTTAAAACAATATCAACTGAATTTTCAGAGCATTTTCTGCAACTACCAACCATCAAATTCTTACACAAAGGTCAGCTTCAAGTATGAAAGCTATTAATATGCCTTCTCCTCCACATGCCTTGGAGTCTTGTCAACTTATAAAACTATATTCTCATTATCTCACTCAAACCTTCCCCCATTTCTCTTTCTTGAGCAGCGCCACCACCTGCCTGTCTGTTATCAAAGTCTGCTTCTCAGAAGTCATCATCAAGTATTTGCTCACTTTCCCATCTGCTGTAGGTCTCCTGGCCTATTTGTTTCTTTATTTGAATTTTTGATTTTTCCCAGGTGAGTGTTACAGAAGGTTATACCCGTTCTCCAGTGTCTCCTCTGGTGTCCTTCTAGCATTTTCCTCTTTGCTATCAACTCACTTATAATTTAGTCTGCAAATTTGAAAATGGTCCCTCCCAGTGACCCTGGGAAATACTTTAGGATTCTATGAGCTTTTCTGTCTTTTTGATGGAACAACTTCCCATACGCAAATGTTTACTGGATGTTCTTTATGTCAAAATGGGAGATAATTTTGAGGTAGAGACTAAACCTTGAAGCCTCCTACCATATACAGAAAATGAACTCTAAATAGATCATGAACCTAAGGTAAAATATTGAAACTTTTAGAATGATAATAGGCAATCTTCAAAATGTAGGGATTGGTAATGTTCTTAAAATTGACACACCCTAAAACAGTCTATTAAAATACAGATGGATCTTAGCAAACTGGTCCTCATCAAGAAGAAAAGCGTGAAAGTCAGTTGAGAAGAAAAGACAAGAAACAGGCCAAAAGAAATCATGTATATATTACAAATTCCATGTATAGCTACATAAAGTACTTTCAAAATGTAACAGTAATAAGGAAAATAATATTAGAAAATAGGCAAAATATATGAAAATACACTTCACAAAAGGGAATTTATGTAATACAAATATGCACATAAAAATATGATATGCATCATTACACAATAAGGAAATCCAAAGTAAGTCACTAGGGGACAGCCATGTACACCTATCAGAGTATCTAAAATAAAAATAGTGATAACACCCAATGTTGTAGAAGTTGTATTGGGACTTCATGCCTATGTATACATATATAAAATGGCATGTCTATTTTGGAAAATAGTTCACAATTTCTTACAAACCCAACACCCACTAATTATACTCTTACTATTTTGTCCTGGAAAATGAAAACTCATTTTTTCACAGCAACAGATACATGAGCAATGTGGCTGAAATCGGAAATATCCCTCATAGATTCATGCATTCAATACTCAGTGCCCAGCTTGTGCTCCTGGCCTTAAGGTTGTAGAACCTTTAAAGGGCAGGGCCTGGATGATGGACATGGGTCACTGCAGTAGGTTTTGGAAGGTTATTTCTGTCCTTGCTTCTAGCTTGTTCTTCTCTTTCCTGCTCCCCCGTGTGTGAGGAGAGCCACTTTACACTCTTTCTGCTGTGGACTGAACTTCTGTTCCTACCACTTCTTCAGGAGGAGGTGCTGAAATCTCTCTGAAACCACATGTCAAATAAGTCTGTGCTCTCCTAAGTTGCTTCTGCAAGGCATTTTGTCATAGATACTCAGAAGCAACGCAGTAAGCATCCACAGGCTTTACTTATGATAACTCAAGAGTGAGAAGAACCAAAATTTCCTTCCACAAGTTAAGTAAAATGTAGTTCATCCATATCATGTAATATCATTCAGTAATATAAAGAAAGCATAAGAAATACTTGGAACAACTCAGATATATCATAAGGAAATTATGCTAAATTGAAAATATCCCAAAAGGATTTATATATAGTAGTTATTTACACCTATATAACACTTTAAATTGGAAATAAACAAAAATGGTTAGCATTTGTCGGAGCTTTAGAACAAAATATGAATAGAGAAGGAAAGCGAGGTGCTTTGATCACAGGCTGTGGAAGGGCAGGCTGTGATCTGTGTGGTGATAGAATGTTCTGTATCATAATGGTAGAGCATTTATAGGAATGGACACATAATAAAATTATACACACAGAACCCCACAAGCACATATGAGTCAATCTGAGAAGCTCAATGGTCTCGTGGAGACTTACAATGCTGGTTCTCTGGCTATGGTTTTGTACTAGTTTTGCCAAGACATAACCACGGAAATCCTGGTATAGAAATCCAAGGTGAGAGACTCGATGTGGTGTCTCACAACTACACATAAATGTATGGCAAAACTCAAAAAACTAATAGAAATTGAGGAGAAGCTCTAAATATGTGTGAGCTGGAAGATATTTAAGAATGTTATAGAAATGCATGTCAATTTTCACGTGAGAAAATTCAGTATCTATTGAGTAGCGGCAGCTACATTGATGTTTTTAATAGTGGATGAAGATGGCTAAGATCTATTACACTAGTTCCAACTTCAGATACACTCACACAAAGAGGATCTCTGAAATTTCTTGTTCACTTCTCATTTGTGGGATGTGTGTACAAGTGTTTGCATGTATGTGAAGGTGTGAATTCACGCATGTGTGTGAAGGCTGGCATCTGATGCTGGATGTCTCTCTTGATAACTCCACTTTATTTACTGAGACAAGGTACCTCAGTGAACCCAGAGCTTGTTGGCTTCATTGGTCTAGGAGGATGGCTTACCCTGGGGACCCCCATCTTTTCCTGTTGAGCACTAGAGGTGGGTGGGTTGCTTATCCACCAGGCTTTTATGCGGTGCTGAGTATCTGAACTCGGGCCTTCATGCCTATGTAGTGAGCACTTTTTCCACTCGTCATCTTTCTAGCCCCAATTATTTCCTTGTAATTACATCTTCTAAGTTGAATCTAAGATCCCTGGGGAGAACAGTATGATGCCTTCTTCACTTGCTGAGTGTGGCCTAGACTTTATGTCATTGCTGATGAATGGATGTCCCCACCTTCTTCCAGTCTGATAATGGGTTATGCATGTGGGTGGGATGTCACCTTGCAACTGACTGATGGATTTTCTAATGAGAACGTAAAGTAAATCATTCCATTGTCAGCTCAGCATCTGGCAAAGCCAGAGTAAGATTCCAAGCTTGGCTCAGAGAAATGATGCTATCAATAAAATACTACTTTTACATCCCGGGTCTGCTGCATTTTCTTCTTACATTATCACTGTGTAAAGACTCAGGCCCCCGGTGCTGCAGGAGTTCAGTGTCAAATGATCTATACTATGTCTGTCTTACAGATTTGCGTCAATCTCCACCAGCAGTTTCGAACACTGAGGACGTGGATGTTGACAGAAGCAAACAACAGCAATGCATGCTTTGGCAGTATTAAGGCATAGGAGTTTCTTCCTGGAAAGCAAAATGAGTTCCAAAAACCATATCTGTGGAAACACAAGGCTACCTGAAAATGTCACATTTAAACTTGCTATTCATCTTAAGCAGCCACTAAAGTTTCCCATTGCAAATGAAGCTTGTTCACAGTTATCCTAGTCATTAGGCTGGTGGTCACTCTTAAGTGACATGTTGATTCACACTACTTTGCAAAATTTCTTAATGTCTGGATTACTTTTCGTAATAGTAGAGCATTACATGTTTTTTCTACAAATATACAAAGTCTGACAACCTTGACTGGCCAGATGTAAACACTGGGTATTTAAACATTGGTAGCAGACTTTTCCAATGTCGGCAAACATTGTTTCAAATTGGATCTGCCCCCTCTTTTCTTCCCCAACCCCTCTCTGTGTGTATGCATGATGTGATTGTGAGTATAAGTACCTGTGTCATCATTGAGATCAGAAGACCATTTTTTTTTTGAATGGGTGTCCTTCTTGTTTGGGGGCTGGGCATCTCTGGTTTTTGTCATTTTGTCACTTACTTTAAGTTAGTTTGTGAGCTTCCAAGAACATTCTCCTATAGCAGTCCTAGGAATATAGGTGGGTGCTATTGGTTCCACAGATCCAGACACAGTTGTCAAGCGTGTTAAAAAGACATCTACCAAGCCCCTGGATTTGTTTTGGGAAGATGTCCCAAAGTTTTCCACTCTTAGCTGATCCTGGATTCTCAAACACATGTGAACAGTAACAGCAACATCACTTATTGTTGCCATTACTCTCTCTGACTTCAAAGATCTTAAAACATTAGTTCTCAGATAATATGCTGTAGTTACATCATTTCCCTGTTGGAGTCAGAAGAAGTGTGTGCCTAGGGGATTAGGGGCAGCAATGGGCAGACATTTGCTCATGATGCAAAGTCCCTTTTATTCTTGTGCCTGTAAGGGTAGAGGTAGTTGGGTTCAGTGATTCAAGGCAATCACTGAAATTGTCACAAAGTGTCTTCAGGATTTGGAGACAGCCAGAAAATTGACAAATAGACACATAACTTTTATATTTATATTTGCCTCTTATTATTCGTAGTTACAGCTAGTTATTTTAACTGAGCCCTACTACAATTTTTATTGATGTGTTAACATTAGTTAATCAACATTTTTTAAGACAGGATTTTATGCACCCCTTTCTCACAACTCACTATGTATCCAAGGCTGAGCGTCAACTCCTCAGGCTTGAGTCTCCAGTACATATACACAACTGTGCCTAAAACAAATTTAAAACACTCAAAAGTAGAACTGACTATGCAGATGTCTCTCTTCACGGGGAGTGCCTGGTGTTATCCTTACCACTTGTGACCTGAAAGCACCTTGTCCTTTTGAACAGCAGTTTGAACATTATTTTTGTCTTTCCCAGTTAGAAGCCTCCATGCCGCTAATGAACCAGCTGGTTTCCGGGTTACCAAAGTGTTTTGTTGTTGTTGTTTGTTTGTTTTGTTCATTAACAATGTAGTCCCAGAGCACAAGATTTTAGCTCTGACACAGGGTAGCTTGTCATGTTGAGCAAGTTTCAAAGCTTCTCTTCTGCCATCTTCTCACCGGGAAATCAGAGCAACTACTATCCCAAAGGGCTTCTGGGAGGGACTGAATGAGCTGGTAACACAGGTGAAATGTTTAGGACAATCTAGACACGTATGAAGTGTTCAATGTGCAGTTATTATTATTTAACTGATGTACATTATTCCAGTGCCAGGTTCATTTAAATGCCTTCTGTGAGGAGCTGGTTTTCCCACGTTTCTCATTCTATAGTATTAGAACACTTCACTCATGCCAGTCTCACCAGCAACAGCCATTTTAACTGCACAATTGGCATCTTTTGTGCCCCAGTCTTCACGAATTTGGTGATTTTGATGGTGCCCTCTAGAGCAAGTCTTGGTGTCTGACTTTATAAACGATCCATCCATCCTTGAGTTTTCATGAATTCAATAAAAAATGTCCATCTCCATTCTTACCTCTGAACTTCTGCAGCTCATTTGTGGTTGTTACATTGAATCAAATGCTTATTTGAATCACCGGGGGTGTTTAAATTGTTGGAATGGGGCTGGGATCTGCACAGAACTGGAATGCTTCCTATCATTAGTGTTAGCCCTCACGGTGGAAGGTCAAAAGAAGAAATTCTGATCATCAGATGGGAGTGAGAGGAGGCTTGTGTACCTTTACTCTTAGTTTCAGAATTTATTGCCTGAGAACATCATACACATACACGTTGTGTTTTGATTATATGCATCTCCTGTTCTCTCTTCCAATACTGCCTGACCACCCTCATCATATTCCTCTCCCAGCTCCAGGTCTTCTTCATTATTTTTTATAGCCTACTGAGTTCAACTATTCCTGCCCACACACACATGGGGGTGAAGCTACCAGCTGGAGCATGGGCAGCCCTCAGGGACACATTACCAAAGAAGATGGATTCTCACTTTTCTCAGTGCTATCTACTGCCAAAACTCCTCAGGTAGGAGCTGATATTAAGAATCGGAAAAGCTTTCAAGAATCAGAGCTCAGTAGGAGGTCATTGCTGGCCCACCTCATCTGGAGTCCCTTCTGACTCATCTTTACCACTGTGTTGTCATCCATCCATCAAGCAGAACTTGGCAGCATGCCCTTGCACTTCAAGAAGTCAAATAAAAGTATTTTCTTTACAAAGTTACCCAACTCTCAAGATTAATTTTTTTTTAAACAGGAACAGATGGTCTAAATACAGAGATGGAGAGGACAGAAACACTGATAAGAGAAACAAGGACAATTGGCCTAGATAATCATCTGATCCCACATGGGCAAAAGTAATTAGAGTTAAATAGGAAGGGAAGCATTAATGTCCATCACCTTTTCAACCTTAGCAGCCATAGCCTCAAACACACACACCTCTCTTGGAAAACACAGGACTCTTTGAGTCGTTTCTTTGTTCTTGGAGATGATGTGTCTCTGTGCATCCCAGGCTGAACCTGCACTCTTCATCCTCCATCTCCAAATCCTGGTAGTACAGAAAGTCACTGCTATGCCCAGCTTTATGTCACTTTTTCAAACCTATTTCATGGAAGAATGGTGGCAAAATACCCTTTCCTATGGTCACACTTTAATCACCTCTATTTATAAAAGCTCAGCTGTATGAAAACAAGGTTGAGATCTAATGTCTAAGCTTAACATAAATATTCGAAAACTTTTGTACACAAATGTATACCCACCTACCTCCTCCCCACACATGCCATGAGCATGTTTGACCTTCCTGAATCAATCCAGCTGTTCTTGACCTTCATTTATGAGGATGACGTAAGATCTGGGTTTTGTTCTTGTTTTTCTCCCTTTTTATATAAACCTTGCCTAAATGTTGTAAATGTGACTTACTTGTCATAGTTAAAAACTTCCAAGCAAGCAATTACTTTAAGAAATAATAAATTTTAGTAGTTAAGCTAGAGATGGGGATCCTTGTTTTAGAACTGATAACTTCATGTGTAAGAAAGCACTCATTGTTCCAAATAAAAAGATATGCCTGCTCACATGGGGCCAGTGAACAGAAGCAGGATAATGACAGCTGGGAAGCCTAATTCCCAAGTGTTGTAGAAAGATAAACACTCAAGAAAAATGAGTAAATGGGAGCTATATAATGAGGTGGAATGTGTGTGTGTGCGTGCCTGGTATGTGAGTGTGTGTGTGCATGTGTGTGCGCATGCACACACACACACATGAGAAGGAAGAAATTCAAAATACAAATACTGAAAGAAGAAGATAGCAATATTTTTTTCATCCAAAAATGTGTATCATGTTCAATAAAAGGTGGTTAAATTGGTCATAAGCTATTTCTTTTTCTTATTCAATCACAAGACAATTTTAAAAAGGTATATGAAGTAAATAAAGTCATGACATACTCAGGTAAACAAATGGTACCATAGAGAATTATATTGAGTGCGGTCATCCAGACCCAGACAGACAAACATGACATGTTCTCTAAAATCGGAGGCTCTTTGCCCTAAATCTTCACATGTGAGTATATAACTTCAGATGAGTGAGGAAGGAAGGAAAGCAAAACTGGACTATTGCTTGGGTAGAGAGGTGGGTAAGGAATAGAGAGGGCTATAGTAGGGTACAACTGATCAGATGGGAGATATAGGAAAGTGAGTGACTCTAGTTAGGGATGGGAGGGAAACACATATGGAAGGAGAAAAGAGGATTAAAGATCAGTAAGGGTGTCTGAAAAGTCATTAGAAATCAAACTATTGATGATATACCTTTAAAATCCTGTAATACTTGTCAGTTTGCATATCGATATACATATATAGTTTAATAAAATTTTCTCATCTGGAAAGACAATGAACCTTCCAAGAACCGAAGTTAATCCAACAACAACAACAAAAAAAAAAACCCAACTCCAGGCATAAAAAGCCCTTCTTTGAATTGTTGGTCAGGGCTGTCCAAAAGACTTTCAAAACATTACAGGCTATTGTTATTGGTGATTATTCCCCAGACTTGGAAGGTAAGTCTTGAAAACACCATATACTTCAGATACAGGTGTCAGAGACCCCCCAAACTGGTACTGACCAGAATGCTGCCTCCCTAGATTTCATGGTACCAGAAGGCATCATGCAAGCTTCCAAAAGAGGGAGGTAACTATAAACCATACTAGTGACCAGCATAACACAGTCATTCTAAGAGTGCAATAGCAGCATACATAACTGGGTGGAAACTAGCAACTCTCTAATTGGGCTTAAGATCTCTTAGCAAGAAGGAGATCATGCCTATTATAAGAAAGCTAGTGAACTCTCAAGGCTAGTAAAGATACAGATCTTGAAGGTTTAGGAAACAGGCACTTTACTAAACCAGTATGATTCCTAACTACATTTGAAATATTTGTCCTTACACCACAGATAAGTGTCTTCACACCTCATCAAATAACTTCTCTTTGTAACAGATGGAGATCATTTCAGAAAACCACAACCAATCAAAATGTCAAATTATGGAGCTTAGTCCCAATGTATACATCTACAAAGCAATTCCCATACCTAATGCTCAGAGAACACCGCAAAGAGGAGACAGGAAGATTGTAAGAGCCAGATGACCAGGGAGTGTACTGTGAGAGAGTATCTCCTAGTAACGTCAGAAGCTTCATCCATAATGCCTCACCAACACGACAAACTAAACATAACTTAAACAAAAACTACACATACTAACATGGACAGAGGAAAAACTCAGTGGGCCTCAACCCCACACAAAGAACTACAGAGAACTAAGGAATGCTGACAGGGAGAAGAAATATTCTTCCCTAGGGAAGACCACAGCAACTGGTTATTCAATACCAAATGTTTAACCCTGAAAGCATATATACAACAGCATTATATAGACTGGGAAGGTTATATTGATATATTTGCATATAGGGCATGAATTTGAAAGAGATCAAGGATGCCTATGGGAGGGTTAGGAGGAGAAAATGGACAAAAGAAATGATGTAATTGTATTATAATCTCAAAAACCCAAAGAAATACTTTCTTTAAAGTAATATTGAAGCTTAAATGTAAATGTATAGAAACTAAAAGGTTCAGCCTAAAATTGTGCTTAGTAATCTGTGATTCTCTAATTAGAGAGCTAAAATATTAGTGATGGGAGTAGGTAACAAGAAAATACATATCTGTTATGTTTTCTATATTTAGTTATTTGCTAATTGACAGCATCAAATTATATAACCGATCCTAAAATAAAATTGAACAACATCTAGCTACAGGAGTGCCTGACTGCTTCTCAGTTTGCATGCATCTCTATTTTGTGACTTTCACAAGACACTTTAAACATTTTAACCTTTGTCTTCTTTGCTCTTCCCCCATTGTAGGCCTTGGAACTGCTCCCCAATTATTAAATCTTTATTCGGAAGTGTGCTTTCTCTTTCTTCAGAACAGTCTTGTAGCCAAGATTGCCTTCAATCTCATATGACCCCAGGGAAGAGTGCCTGTGTGTGGTAGACAAGAGTCCCCTGTGGTGGAGCTGATGTGGGCCCGACAACGATGAGTTCAGTCATCTGCACATGCATCTGCTATTAACAATAAACCATGACAAGGCCTCCTGAAACGTCTCTTCTTTATATGATATGATGATGCCACCACCCTCACCTCCAAAGACCTTCAAGACTGGTGTCACTTAACACCCATAGACATCGGAACTATGGGGAACAAAAAAGCATAGCTCGTTATTTCTGATGTCAACTGTAAAAATCAGACATGGAGTAGATTTGATTTGAGAATAGCAAATAATTGTGTAAGTAATTAATATGTATTTAACAAGAGAGATGGTTTGGGGATGATAATATTTTAGATTTCTTTGCTATAGTTCCTTAAGAACACATTAATCATTAAAGAATATAATGTTAAATTCAATGGATAAAATTTCTCCAAACCTAATGAGTGGAGAGTCATTAAGAGAATAATTTTAGCGCAGTCTGTAATGGTTGGAAGAGTTAACTCTAGCACAGTAGACTGGAGATTTAGCAGACATGAGAGTTGCCTAGAGAGACAGGAGGTTCTCTCCCTGAGGAATAATCCCAGAAATCCCCCTTTGCACTGCTGCTTCTCTGCATCAGGCTTCGACACTCACTGCTCTAATACATGGGGACTCCAGGGTTAGCTTCAATGTCATTTATATTGTCTCTGGGAAGAATGTCACAAGATACATTTTTTGGGGGTGTGTGTGATCTTATTACTGTCAGTGGTCATTGGTCAGTTTACTAGATTCAAGCAGAACATTCTTTACCACATATTTTGTATGTAATCAAAGAAGTGGTCCAACAACTTCTATCATCTATCTATCTGTCTGTTTGTCTATCTCTATCTTTTCAATGTACAATTTTATATCTAAGGATAGGTGGTCCTCTGAGTTTGAACATGGATTTCTAATCATTACTTTTCTTTTTCTAACTCAAAATCATCTTCCCCACACACCCAGGTGGATGATGTTTCAAGAAATAGAGAACACTAAATGAGAGCATAATAAAACCCAGGACAGCATGCTTCCAGGATGTTGCATGAAAAAACAGCCATGAGAGCAAGGAGACCTCAAGGCTTACTTAGTACACCATATAGATAGGGATTTCCAATGAAAGAGAGATCACTGACTTGGCAAAGTGGTGGCAGGTGATGGTGGGGGCATGGTAAGAGTGTTTCCCTGTGATCTCCGCAGTTTGGAGGGGTGGCCTGCTCCATGAACCTTCTAACATCAGTATCTAAACACTAATTGTGTCCCAGGGATCTTTAAAATTTTAGTTAATTGGGTCTAGACCAGCTGTACCTCTTGAGATTTCTTCTCTGAGTCATGTAGAGTTATAATTTTCAGTTTACATTTGCAGAAAAGCAAAGTGTTCATATCTACCATGATAATAATTTTTTCTTGTTGTTCTCACTGTGTACAACTGAAAACCATGCATGCTATGCATAAAACAGACATACAATGACCCTGAAAGTTGGAGAAAAGAAAGCTGGCTGTAGGTTCAAGAAATGAAGCAGTTAATTCCTTGAAATTTTCTGTTTCTTCATACATCAAAGGATGCCCAATCAAACAGACATCTCTTGCTTGTGGCTCAGCTCAATTTCTTCATTCTTACACAGTTCAAGACCCCTTGTCTAAGGAGTGGTGCAGTCACAGTGGACTGGGTTTTTCCATATTCACTTAAGAAAATTCCTCACAGAAGTGCACATAGACCACCCCAGTGCAAACAGTTTCTTATTGCAACTCTTTGTAAGTCATTCTGGATTGTGTCAAGTAAATAGTTAATCCTGACTATCACAGCCATGTTCATTGCAGATGAAAGAATGAAAAATTCAGCCAAGACAAAAATGTATAAGGAAGAATGGGGTAGAAACTTCAGAATAAAAAAAATTCCTAAACTTGTTATGTAGCTGAGGAGGAATACATAGATCTCTTTCCCCTGGGATCTCTTGGTTGGACTGGGAGCCTTGGACACAAGGAACTTGAGGGATTGGTTGGGGTGAGCAGAAGGGAGGAGTGCGGAGAAAGATGCCAGGAAAGTGTGGCTTTACAGAGTCCAGTAGAAGCCTGATGCAAGGGAAAATGCTAGGAGTCTACAAGGATGGCCCCAGCTAAGATGCCTGGCGGCAGCGGATGCATAGCCTGAACTGACCATGTGATCTGGATTGGTGACTACCCCAGTCGTCATCAGAGAGACTTCATCTAGTGACTGATGGAGGCAGATTCAGAGACCTTCGGCCAAACATTGGGTGAAGCTCAGGGAGTCCTGCTGAGGAGAAGGGGGAGGGATTGTAGGAAATGGTTGGGGAGGGGACGGGTCTGGAGCATAGCAGGAAACCCACAGAAACTGCTCATGGGAGCTCACAGAGTACGGACCAACAACTAGGGAGTCTGCATGTGACCCAGCTAGGCCCTCTTCATAAATGTGACAGTTGTATAGCTTGGTCTATATGTGGGACTCCTGGCAATGGGGGCAAGGGCTGTCCCTGATGCTTTGACTAGTTCTTGGGAACCTATCCCTCATGCTGGATTACCTTGCCCAACCTGAATACAGGAGAAGGCATTTGGTCTTAAGGCAGCTTGATATACCATAATATGCTAAAGCCCATGGGAGGCCTGCTCCTTTCTGAGGCAGGATGGAGCAGAGGGAAGGAGGGAGGACGAGGTAGGAAGAAAGGAGGGAGGAGAGGCTATGGTCCAGGTGTGAAATTAATTGATTAATAAAAAATAAAAAACCAAACTAATAATAGTAATATAAAATTTAATGAGTTGGCTCAATAACAAGATTGAAGTGACAAGATAGAATTTCAGAGCTGGGAAATAGAACCATAGAAATTACCAAATTTGAGTAATAGAGAGAAATCAGACTGAAAAAGGCAAAATAAGGAAATGTTCAGTGGGCCATATAATAGTCCAGAGATTTATAGTAGATTATAATCCCTAGAAACTTTGAATGTTGTCTTGAGAATTTTGTAGATATATTAGGTTCCAGATCTTGTCCAAGGAGAATATCTTGGGTTATTCACAGGGACCTTTACTACTTTAAACACAGTGGCCATAAAAGAAGGAAGCAGAGGAGAAGATCTGCTGTGGAAAGAGAATAGATGATGTGATGACAACAGCTATAGGTAGAAGGGAAGTGAGTGTAAATTAAAGATCACAGGGGACCTTCAAGATCAGGGCAGGGAAGCCCTAAAACCTGCTGAAAGTCCTACCAACAGCCCAACTTTAGCCAGTAAGACTTATTTCCGATTTTGACCCAAACCCAACAAGTCAATTGTCAGGAACAATGTGTATAGCCATCTGTTACATTAGGCACAAGAGACTAACATACCATGGGACTATGACAATAGCTCTAACAGTCAAGCCTCAGATACACGGAGCAGAAAAAAACAGCATTGAAAAACTGGTTAAAAATTGGATTAATACCATCCAAATTTGAGAAAAGACATAAAACTCGCGACTTAAGAAACAGACCCAGAATATCACACCCCAAGTAAAGAAATACTTTCCATTGTACAACAGAGAGTGAAATCTATGAAAAATGGAGGTAAGAATCTCTTTTTAAATAAAGGGTTAATGGTACTTTTTCTATAGGAAAAGACTAACAATGATGGGGTAGATTCATAATCAAAACTTTACAGAACCAAGGAGAAACATAACAGTTTTTGTTATAAAATGACAATTATTTTGTCACTAGAGGATTTGACTTGCTCTAAAAGGATGGCCTTAGGCACAATAACTGTAAGGGTGTAATAGTGGCACACACACCTTAGCAGTAACCAAGAACTCTCAAATTGGATTTTAGACCCAACAGGAGGAAAAAGGTGCCTGGTACTGGAAACCTAGGTAACTACCCAGGATGAATAAAGTTATGGATCTTGGAGAAGAACCTGCAATCACCACTTTAGTAAAAGAGCATAGCATAATCCCTAACTACATCCTGAATATTTGTCCTTATACACAGATAAGTATAGTACTCACCCCTCATCTAGGAAATTTCTCTTTGCAATTTATGGAGACCATTGTAGAAAACTGCAGCCAATCAAAATGCAGAGTTGTGGAGCCCAGTCCCAATGGGTACATTTACGAAACACTCCCACACCTAAGGCTCAAGGAACATTAAGAAGAGGGGGTTTTAAAGACTGTAGGGCTAGAAGGTCATGGAGTTTGCTGTGAGATTGTGTCTCCTAGTATCATCAAAGTCTATACATGTAAAGTGGCACCAGCTTGACTACCCAGTCCTTGACCTGAACAAGGACAACAATAGACATGCCAAACTGTATAGGGGTCACTGGGAGGCCTTAGATCTATACAAAGATCTGCAGGCACCTAAGAAATGCTGAAAGTGGGAGAAATATTCTTCCCCAGGAAAGATAACACCAAAATAGTTAGTCTTGGACATACAGACAAGTAACATTATATAGGCTGAGTAATTTATATTTAGAAATATACATGTATATACATATATGAATGAAACGACAATTAATGAAAAAGAGGCTATGATTTGAAAGAGTAAGATAGTATGTGGGAAGGTATAGGGGGAAGAAAAGGAAAGGGAAAACAATAAATGCTAATTTTCTGTAATTCTGTATTCAAAATTAGGAACACAGTAAATCTCTTGGGGAAAAGTCTAAGGAAGTTCTCTGAATAATAGGTGGGACTGAAAAGACAGAGGAGAGTTAAAGACTCAAGTACAGATCCTCAACATTTATATAAAAATCCAGGCAAGGTCATGTATGTCTGTAAGAGACAGTAGCATGCTTAGAGCTCTCTGGCAAGCCTCTCTGGCTAATCTGTGAGTACTGTCAGGGAGAGACTCTAGCTGCAAAGAAAAGAAAATAAGGTGATGAGGTGGAGAACTCTTCAGGAAGACACATCAACTTCTGTACAGACACATGTCACACATACATACAGCACATACAATAAACAACAAACAGAACAGAAACAGGGAATACAGAATCTTAGAACATAAATGATGATTTAAAAGAACATGGCAAGCAAAATTATTGCTAAATAAGATGGATATTTTGCTGTCTTCTTCAACTCTCTAAATGATGCTTCACAGTCTAAGTATAAACTGTGACTCTCTCTGAGGTGTTAAATATATGAAAGGAAATAGTCAACATAAGTAAAAATGAGATATGATATCGAGGGATGTGAATCTTCTGTACTTTACTCAAATTTAAAAATAATAACAATAGCATTGGAATTTTCTATAAATATATGTAGTGCTTAGCAAATCACTAAAATGGTTATAAAATCTGTATTTTCAACACTGTACACAAAGAAAGTGAAATTCTAAATGTATCCTAATAACCAGAAGAATGGTATAAAAATTACTAGGAAAACTGAAAAGAAAGAACAAACAGAAGCTAAGACAATAGACTGATAGGTGGTTGTTTATAGTAATTATGAATGCCACATTAACAAACTAAAAGAATAGATTAGCAAAAATGAAAAAATATGACCCAACCTTATTTATCTATAAATAACCTAAATAGTCTATAACAACTGGTGTAGGAGGTCCTTCTTTCTATGTGTTGCTTTCATTGGTGAATAAAGAAAACTGCCTTGGCCTTTTGATAGGGCAGAGATCAGGTAGGCAGAGTAGAAAGAATGGAATACTGGGAGAAGGCACTGCGGCAGACACCACGGTTCTCCTGTCCAAGACTGACGCTAGTTAGAAACTTTCCCGGTAAGCCATGACCTCATGGTGAACACAGATTAATAGAAAAGGGTTAGATCAAGAGTGACAGTTGGCCAAGAAGAGGCTAGATATAACGGGCCAGGAAGTAATTTAATTAATACAATTTCCATGTGATTATTTCAGGTATAAGCTAGACGGGCACCGGGAGCCGGGTGGCAGGATGCTGCTTGCTCCAAATACTACAGATTGGCTGCCCAACGTGGTTGACTGACTCCACATAAAATCTGAGAGAGCTTCAAGAAGAATACAGAGTTTAACAGAGTTTTTGCTATTTGCTGGCACTGTGCTGCACAAGTTTTTCCTCACTCAGCAGTCCCAACAGTTAAAAAGCCGTGGCGGTTTTAAAATGCCGGCTTTCTGCCAGCACAACCTCTATCTCTTGCAGGAGACAGAGAATTTGAATGGGGTTTTATGAGTAAAATGCTACGGCTTGCTTGATGGCAATGTGGACTCCTCTGTGCCTGGAACGGTGCACAGCTCAGGGGCACCAAATGGCTCTGAGGCAGGAGCAGCTCTGCCATGCTGAACTGTGCTAATCTCAGTCAGGAACTATCATAATTATAATAATAACAGCACAGTTAAGGTTTAGACTACGCAGGATACTGGTGGTACCGGATTACCCCTATGTGGCACAACTTAAGTTTTTAAGAACTGCTTAGCATTTTAAGAACTGCTCCTGGATAGTAAAATATTAAAGATTCACAATAGGACAGATTCAGACATAAAAGACTTCTAAATGGGTCACACTGTTGAAAAAGGTACACAGTAGGCTAAAAAGAGAAAAGAAATAAAGAGTATAGAGAGATGCTTTAAAAAAAAGGTAAAGTCTTTAAAGAGACAGAGTACAGACACAGATAGTTATAGATTAAAAGAAAGAGAAATAAGCCACGTAAAAATGGAAAATTCACAGAGAGCCTGGATTCTCTATATTATTGTGTTTTCTTTAAATTTTTTGACTGTAAAGAAGCTAAGTACAAAAAACCATTTCATTGAATGGGCTGCTAAGCTAAACCAGCATATATATTCTAAAGGTATCTTGACTTCAAAATTTGGGTCTAAGGATATGATGCTTTGGAAAAGAGGTTCTTCTTTTGTTTTCACAGAGAATGAGACCCTGAAGATTCCTTCTAAACCAATATAGTATGATAGACCACGCCCTCCTGAAAGGTCACCATGATCACCTTCAGAAAATTACTTCACTCATCTGGTGACTGAGATGAACCTAGTACATAGGATATGCCATGAAAGATCTGTTTAAAAGTGCCCCCAAACAGCAGGAAGAAGTTTGGAGAGAAAAAACTATTCCCATATTCCCAAATATTGTCTATAAATGTTCTTTTACATTTAAAGGGGGGGATGATATAGATATAATTAATTTGCATTGGTATGAATCTTGGTTTGTTGATATAAATTTAAGGTCAATCTTGTTATATGTATATTTCTGCTCTTGATTAACATATAATGATTGTGTAGTTCATTTAAAAATATAATGTATAATTAGGAAATATAGGTGTTAATGGATAATCATCGATGTAGTCAAGCTTGTAGTCATGTTAGTTAGATTTTCTAGATATATAGAGGTACATTTCAGTTAGATAGACATTCTTCATATCTCTCAAAGACTACAGAATATGGCATTTTAAATGTTTTTGTAACTTAGGGCTTTTCATGACAATGAGACACGTCTGCTTCTGGCAGCACCAATCTACTTCAAAAGAAAAATGGGCATTGAAGAGTCTCCTTATGGAGGTGGTTGGCCATTTAGGCAAGAAACTGCTTTTGCCTGGATTGTTGCATAAACTGGACATGAAGAACCCACAGAGAGAGGACTGCTGAACTTGCCTAAAGGTGAGATGATCCTTTGGGGTTCCAGATCCATGAAAGAGTCTGAGACATTCTGCAGGACACAGAAGAAAGTGACTGAACTGTTTTGAAAATTTCCTGCTTCATGGAAATGTCTGCTGGATACTAAGGGCCTGTAGGCTGAAGATGGATGACCAACGGTACAAAATAACTTTGGGTGACTGTACAGGCAGTGAGATGTCTCTGTCACTTCTAGAGTTTTGGAAGTTGCTTACTTCTCGTTTACTTAGGTAATATTACATCCTTCTGGAGTCTTTGATGGAGTTGAAGAATAGTAAGATAGCTATAGTTATAGTTTTCCATTGTTATGATAAAAGATAAAGTAGATATAAATATGGTAACTGTAATTCATTATTGATAACTGTTTTGTTATATGTAATTTTACTATGTTAAAGTGACAGCCTTTCTTTTTTGTTTAAACAGAAAAAGGGAAATGGTGTAGGAGGTCCTTCTTTCTATGTGTTGCTTTCATTGGTGAATAAAGAAAACTGCCTTGGCCTTTTGATAGGGCAGAGATCAGGTAGCAGAGTAGAAAGAATGGAATGCTGGGAGAAGGCAGTGTGGCAGACACCATGGTTCTCCTGTCTGAGACTGACGCTAGTTAGAAGCTTTCCCAGTAAGCCACGACCTCGTGGTGAACACAGATTAATAGAAATGGGTTAGATCAAGAGTGAGAGCTGGCCAAGAAGAGGATAGATATAATGGGCCAGGCAGTAATTTAATTAATACAATTTCCATATGATTATTTCAGTTATAAGCTAGCCGGGCACCGGGAGCCAGGCGGAGGGACGCCACTCACTCCAAATACTACAACAGCTTAAGGATGTACAAAATATGAAGATGGAAAAATAAATGTGAAACTATCAAGTAAAGGAAAAAAGAGCTTTCATTAATATCAACAAAGTAGAGATCCAAGAAAGCACAATTCCTAGGTACAATAAAGAATATTATGTAATAAATGAAGTGTCAGTACGTCTGGAAAGTTTAGTAGGCCGTAAGTGTGTATGCACCAAATAATAGTTACAAAATAAGCAAATCCAAATCAATACAATTTAAAGAAGAAAAAGACTTAGTATTGCATATTTTTTCATCAGTAAGACAATGAACAGAAATTCAATAGAGATATTACAACAATACAACCAACCAACATGATTTAATGTGTCAATAGATGGTCCCACTGAAACAATCCAATCAATAGTTTTTGCCAACTTGGACTATACACAAAAATGTGTCACATGTTCAGGCATAAAATAGGCCTCAACAGAGTTATTGGCATTTTATGGCTTCTGGGACAGGGAATGCCAGTTTTCTTTAATGGTGTGAATCCTGGTCTATTGATTAACACTCCAAGGTAAGCCTCATACCTGGGAGTAATCAGTCAAGAATTAATAAAAAATTATAAAATATAAGCATCAGCAAAGATAGAAGAATGGAAATTATAGGAGGTGTATTCTCTGACCATCATGGATAAAAGAGAAAGACAAGCCAGAAAAATATCAGGAAATCTCTAAGTGACAGGAATGCAGCAACACTTCTAAGCAACACAGTTGTCAAAGAGGAATAACAAGAAATTTACAGCACTGAATGCATATAATTGACAAGTAAAAACATTTAAAACTGATAACTTGTATTTTTCTCACCAGAATTATAAAATATGAGCAATATAAACACAAACAAAAAATGGGAAAATTGTTTAAAAAGGAAAATTTCTGTAAAACAAAACACTGAAAAACAACAGAAAATAGGAAATGAAATAGTATGTTCTTTTACAATATAAATAAAATTGGAACAACCTCTCATAAGGCTACAAGAAGAGAAAAAGCAAATTAACTACATTTGGAAAAAAGGGTATCACTCCTGAATTCAAGAAAATATTAGAAAGCATCTGAATTATTCTATGTAAATGCTATTGACAAATTGCATAAAGTGGACAAATTTCTCAGTAATTGAAATTTCCACAACTAACACAACATGGAGGACAAGTAAATAATCTTGCCTTATTGAGCATCATGCTCTATCTACACCATGAAGTCCTAACTCTGAGCATTTCAGAATGTGACAGTACCTCGAGGTAGGTGCTCTGAAGAGGTGTTTTGCTTAAAATTTAGTTGTTATAGAAGATGATAATTCGCTATGATCTGTGTCTATTTGAGAGCAGAAGACTTTATGAAGAGAACCCCAGGCTGCATGTGTGTAAGCAAAATGATCTTATGAGAAAACTGTGCTGATCAAACTGAGAGACCTCAAGACCAGCCAAACATAATAGGCCAACAGCTCAATCATGGAGTTTCAGCCTCCTGAACTTTGAAAATCTCTGTCTTTTTTCTTTCCTTTTCCTCTCTCTCTCCCTTCTCTATTCCTCCCCCTCCCTTCTTTACTTTCATCCTTCTTCTTCCTTCCTTCCTTCCTTTCTTCCCTTCTTTCTTTTCTCATTTCTTTCTATCTCTTCAAGACATGGTTTCTCTGTGTAGCTTTGACTGTTCTGGAACTTACTCTTTAGTAGACCAGGCTGGCCTTGAACTCACAGAGCAGCCTTTGTCTAACTCCCAAGTGCTGGGATTAAAGACATGAACTGCCACCACCTGGCATGAAGATTTTTATGGTAATTACACCATTCAGTCTATAGTAGTTTCCTATGATAACATTAGGATAATGAAATAGTTTGCAATTTTATCACTGCTTTCATCAAAAAATCAAAAATCAAGTTGCTGACAAGAAGCAACTGGAAAGATGAAGGGTTTGTCTTGGTTCACATTTTGAGGCTGTACTTTATCATACCATGAAGTTATTGTGTCAAGAGCTCAAGACAACTGTCCACATTACATCCACAGTCAGAAAATAGTAACATATGAATGCTTGTGCTTGTCCTGACTTTTTCCTTTCAACTTGGTGCAGGACCTCAGCCCACGGAATTATACATCACACTTTGGGGGTGGATCCTCCGATCTCAAGTAACCTAATCTAGATAATCCTTCTCAGATCTGCATAGGTTGTTTCTTCAGTGATTCTAGCTCCTGTCAAGTTGGTCATCAATCAGCACCACATAAGTATTAAAATGATTGATTTTACCTGAGCCACCTCAGCAACTCTCTGGGTCATAGACTGAGACTGCACAGAGTAGATCAAGGGGTGAGTGACCAGCCCCTCAGTTGGACAACCCAGTCTCTAGGCCCTAAGCACAGGGGCAAAAACCCAGACCCTCAGCAGGTAAGTCTTCTGCAAACAGGCTGCCACAACACCCTTGCACTGGACCCTGTAATCCTCAAGTTCCACTCTGCACCCAAACCCACTCATCCCCCGCGACCTCAATGAATCTCTGGGACACAGACTGAAAGTGAATAGAGCAGAACAAGTGAGTGACCAGCTGCCCAAGCTGGACAATCCAGTCTCTGGGCCCTAGGCCCTGGGGCAAAACTCCAAGCCACTCCCTCACACACATCAGATGCACTAGCCTGCCAGCAGAAAGCCTCCTGCAGGCAGGCTGCTCCAACATCTTGTACTGGACCCTGTAATCCACATATCCCACTCCACCCCCAAACCCACCCATATCCCCCGAGATCTCAGCAGCTCCCTGAGACACAGACAGTGACTGCACAGAACGGACCAAGAGTAGCTTCCTGAGACATAGAGAGAAGCTAAAACAATCTGGCCAAGAGAGGATCACTGAGACATAGACACAACTGCAAGGATTGGACCAAGAGACAACGACACTGCCTGCACCAATTGGAGGAAGGGATGGGTAGGCGCCAATACAAGAATACATTGAACACCCTAAAGAGCAATATGGCAACACCAGAACCTAGTGGTCCTACAACAGGAAGACCTGAGTATTCTAACCCCAAAGAAGCAGATGCAAGAGCAGACTATTATACGCAGAAAAAATTTCAAACAACGTATGTAGTCCCGTCCAGCCCAGCTCCCGACCATCTGTCCGGCGCAGGGCCCCTTTTTCAGTCCCGCCTGGCTAGCTTAACTCCCGAAATAATTACACAGAAACTGTATTCATTTAATTACTGCCTGACCCATTAGTTCTAGCCTCTTATTGGCTAACTCTCACATCTTGATTAACCCATTTCCATTAATGTGTATCGCCACTTGACTGTGGCTTACCGGCATAAGTCTAAGCAGCATCCGTCTTGGCCAGGAGACTCATGGTATCTGCCACACTGCTTTCTCTCCCCCAGCATTCCGTTCTGTCTACTATGCCCACCTAAGGGCTGCCCTATCAAAAGACCAAGGCAGTCTCTTTATTTAACCAATGAAAGCAATACAAATGAAGAAGCACCTCCTACACCAAACATAGACAGAGAAAACAAGATATTCCATGACAAAACCAGATTAAAACGATACCAATCCACAAATCCAGCACTACAGAAAGTACTAGAAGGGAAACTCCAACCCAAGAAGTTAGATGCATCCCAAAATCATAGGCAACAGATAACCTCATACCAGCAAATTCCAAAGAAGGGAAACACACAAACATTACCACTGAAAATAACAGGAATTAACAATCATTGGTCATTAATATCTCTTAATATCAATAGACTCAGTTCACCTATAAAAAGATACAGGCTAACTGAATGGATACAAAAACAGTATCCATCCTTCTGCTGCATACAAGAAACACATCTCAACCTCAAAGGCAAACATTACCTCAGAGTAAAGGGTTGGGAAAAGATTTTCTTTTTTTTTTCTTTCTTTTTTTTTAATGATTTTTATTGAGCTCTACATTTTTCTCTGCTCCCCTCCCTGCCTTTTTCCTCCTTGCTTCAACACTCCTCCACCAGGTCCCCATGCTCCCAATTTACTCAGGAGATCTTGTCTTTTTCTACTTCCCATGGAGATTAGATCTATGTATGTCTCTCTTAGTGTTCTCATTGTTGTCTAAGTGCTCTGGGATTGTGGTTTGTAGGCTGGTTTTCTTTGCTTTATGTTTAAAAACCACCTATGAGTGAGTACATGTGATAATTGTCTTTCTGTGTCTGGGTTACCTCACTTAAAATAATGTTTTCTAGCTCCCTTCATTTTCCTGCAAAATTCAAGATGTTGTTAATTTTTTCTGCTGTGTAGTACTCCATTGTGTAAATGTACCACATTTTCCTTATTCATTCTTCAGTTGAGGAGCATTTAGGTTGTTTCCAGGTTTTGGCTATGACAAACAATGCTGCTATAAACATAGTTGAGCACATGTCCTTGTGGCACAATTGAGAATATACCCAAAAGTGGTATTACTTACTCATCAGAGAAATGCAAGTCAAACAACTTTGAGATTCCATCTTACACCTGTAAGAATGGCCAAAATAAATCAAAATCACCGATGACAATTTATGCTGGAGAGGATGTGGGGGAAACAGGAACACTTCTGCATTGCTGGTGGGAACGCAAGCTGGTACAACCCCTTTGGATGTCAGTGTGGTAATTACTCAGAAAATTAGGAAACAACCTTCCTCAAGACCTGGGAAAAACTTTTTTAATCAAATGAACCTAATAACAAACTGGTGTAGGTATCCTAATACCTAAAAAATAGATTTCACACTAAAATCAATCAAAAGAGATGGAGAAGTACACTTAATACTCATCACAGGAAAAATCCATCAAGACAAGTCTCATTTCTGAAAATCTATGCCCCAAATACAAGAGCACCCACATATGTAAAAGAAACATTACTAAAGGTTAAATCATACATCAAACCCCACACACTAGAAGTAGGAGACTTTAACACGCAACTCTCATCAATGGACAGGCCTGCCAGACAGACATTTAACCGAGAAATAAGAGAATTAACAGATGTCATGATTCAAATGGACTTAACATATATCTATAGAACATGTCACCCAAACACAAAAGGATATATCTTCTTCTCAGGACCTCATGGAACCTTCTCTAAAATTGACCACATACATGGTAACAAAGCAAACCTCAACTGATACCAAAAATTGAAATAACCCCCATATCTTATTGGATCACCATGGTTTAAAATTAGAATTCAATAACAGCACTAACTGGAGAAAGTCTACAAATTCATGGAAATTAAACAATGCTAAATTGAATCACCCCTGCGCCAAGGAGAAATAGAAAGAAATTGAGGACTTCATAGAATTCAATGAAAATGAAGGTACAACATACCCAAACCTATGGGAAACTATAACACCAGTGCTAAGAGGAAAGTTCACAGCACTAAGTGCCTTCCTGAAGAAAGTGGAGAAATCTTACTCTAGCAACTTAACAGCACACCTGAAAGCTCTAGAACAAAAAGAAGCAGACTCACCCAGGAGGCATAGAAGACAGGAAATAATCAAATTGAGGGCTGAAATGAATAAAATAGAAACAAAGAAAACTATACAAAGAATCAACGAAACAAGGAGCTAGTGGTTCTTTGAGAACATCAACAAGATAGACAAACCCTTATCCAAACTAACCAAAGAGCAGAGAGAGAATATCCAAATTAACAAAATCAGAAATGAAAAGGGGGACATAAAAACAGACACTGAGGAAATCCAGAAAATCCTCAGGATATACTTTGAAAACCTGTATGCTACAAAATTGGAAAATGTAAAATAAATAGACAATTTTATGGATAGGTACCACATACAAAAATTAAATCAATACCAGTTGGACAACTTAAATAGACCTATAACTCCTAAGGAAAAGAAAGAGTCATCAAAAGTCTCCCAACCAAAAAAAGCTCAGGGCGAGATGGTTTCAGTGTGAAATTCTACCAGTACTTCTAAGAAGAGCTAATACTCATACTTCTTAAAGTGTTCTGTACAATAGAAACAGAAGGAACATTGCCAAACTCTTTTTATGAGACTACAGCTACCCTGATACCTAAAACACATGAAGACTCAACTAAGAAAGAGAACTACACACCAATTTCCCTTATGAACATTGATGGAAAAATACTCAATAAAATACTGGCAAACTGAATCCAAGAACACATCAAAATAATCATCTACCATGATTAAGTAGCCTCAACCCAAAGATGCAGGGTTGGTTCAGCATATAAAAAGTGTCAATATAATTCATCATATAAATAAATTGAAAGAAAAGACATATTAATATCTCATTAGATGTTGAAAAAGTCTTCAACAAAATCTATCACCCCTTCATGATAAAGGTCTTAGAGAGATCAGTGATATAAGAAACATATTTAAACATAATAAAAGCAATATACAGCAAGTCAACAGGCAGCATCAAATTAAATGGAGAGAAACTCAAAGCATTTTCACTAAAATCAGGAACAAGACAACACTGTCCACTCTCTCCATATCTATTCAATATTCTACTTGACGTTCTCACTAGAGCAATAAGACAACAAGAGGAGATCAAGGGGATACAAATCGGAAAGGAAGAAGTTCAGCTTTCACTATTTGCAGATGAAATGATAGTGTACATATGTAACCCCAAAAATTCTACCAAGGAACTCCTACAGTTGACGAACGTCTTCAGTGATGTGGCAGGATACAAGATCAACTCAAAAAATCAGTAGCCATCCTATATACAAATGATAAAAGGGATGAGAAAGAAATCAGAGAAACATCATCCTTTACAATAGCCACAAAGAACATAAAATATCTTGGGGTAACACTATCCAAAGAAGGTAAAGACTATGAGAAAGAACTTTATATATTTGAAGAAGGAAATTAAAGAAGATATTAGAAAATGAAGAGATCTCCCATGCTCTTGGATAGGTAGAATCAACATAATAAAAACGACTATCTTACCAAAAGCAATCTGCAGATTCAATGAAATCCCTATTAAAATCCTAACACATTCTTTTCAGCCCTCAAAAGAACAATATTCAACTTCATATAGAAAAACAAAACAAAACAAAAACCCAGAATAGCCAAAAACTTCTTTACAATTAATGAACTTCCAAAGGCATCACCTTCCCTGACATCAAGCTCTATTAAAGAGCTACAGTAATGAATACAGCTTGACACTGGCATAAAAACACACAAGAGGACCAATGGAATCATATCAAAGATTATATTAATATCAAAGATGAATACTAATCCATACACATATGAACACCTGATTTTTGACAAAGAAGGTAAAATTATACAATGAAAAAAATAAAGCATTTTCAACAAATGAAGCTGGCATAACTGGATGTCAACATGCAGTAGAATTCAAATAGATCCATATCTGTGCCCATGCTCACTCAAAACTCAAGTCTAAGTGGATCAAAGATTTAACATAAATCCAGCCACACTGAGCCTCATAGAAGAGAAAAGTGGGAAGTAGCCTTAAATGCATGGGCACAGGAGACTACTTCTTAAATATAACACTAGCAGCATAGACACAGAGAACAACAATAAATAAATGGGACCTCCTGAAACTGAGAAGCTTCTGCAAGGCAAATGACACAGTCAATAAGACAAAACAGCAACCAATTGAATGGGAAAAGATCTTCACCAACATCACATCAGATAGCGGATTCATCTCCAGAATATATAAAGAACTCAAGAAACTAGACATCAAAAGACCTCATAATCAAATTAAAAATGAGGTATAGATCTAAACAGAGAATCCTCAACAGAAGAATCACAAATAGCTTAAAGAAACTGCTCAACATCTTTAGCCATCAGGGAAATGGAAATCAAAACGACTAAGAGATACCAGTCAGAATGGCTAAGATAAAAAACACTGATGATAGCTTATGCTGTAGAGGATCTGGAGTAAGGGGAATATTCCTACATTGCTGGTGGGAGTGCAAACTTGCATAACCACTTTGAAAATAAGTATGGCAGTTTCTCAGAAAATTAGAAATCAACCTATCTCAAGATCCAGCAATACCACTCTTGGGCATATGCCCAAAGGATACACACTCATACCACAAGTATACTTGCTCAACTATGTTCATAGCAGCATTATTCATAATAGCCAGAACTTATAAACAAGCTAGATGCCCCTCAACCAAAAAATGGATAAAGAAAATGTGGTATATTTACACAATATAGTGCTATTCAGCAGTAAAAATTCAATGGCATCTTGAAATTTTCAGGCAAATGCATGGAACTAGGATAAACCATACTGAGTGAGGTAACCCAGACCAAGAAAGACAAACACGGTATGTACTCGCTCATAAGTGGGTATTAGATGTAAAATAAAGGATAACCAGTCTATAGTTCATGATCCCAGAGAAGCTAGGTAACAAGGAGAACCCTAAGAGAGACAAACATGGATCCCCCTGGGAAGGGGAAATAGAAAAGAACTCCTGAGAAAATTGGAAGAATGGTTGGGGGACAAGGGAGGGCAGAAGTGGAGGGGAGAGGAGAAGAGAAGGAAGGAGGAGAACATGAGGGAACATGATGCTCAGGTGGTGGGAGGACAAAGAGGGAGAGCAAGGAAAGAGATATCTTGATAGAGTGAGCCATTGTGGTATTAGCAAGAAAATTGGAACTAGGAAAATTTCCAGTAACCCACAAGGATGACCCCAGCTAAGACCCTAAGCATTAGTGGAGAAGGTGCCTGAACTAACCTTTCCCTGTAATCAGATTGATCACTACCTTAACTGTCATCATAGAACTTTCATTAGCCACTGATGGAAGCAGATGCAGAGATCCACAGCGAAATACCGGGCTGAGCTCCCAGAGTCCAGTCAAAGAGAGGGAGGAGTGATAATATGAGCAAAGCAGTCAGGACCCTGATGGGGATGCTCACAGAAACAGCTGACCTGAGGTAGTGGGAACTCAGTGGCTACAGACTGACAGTGGGGGAATATGCATTGGTCCAAACTAGGCCCTCTGAATGTAGATGACAGTTGTGTAGCTGCAGCAGTCACTGGCTTTCGGATCAGGATTTATCCCTAGTGCTTTAACTAACTTTTTTGAGCCCCATGCTCTTTGGATGGATACCTTGCTCAGCCTAGATAGAGTGGGGAGGACCTTGGTCCTGCCTCACAGCAATGAGCTAGACTTTGTTGACTCCCCATGGGAAACCTTGCCCTCTCTGAGGAGTCAATGGGGGTGGGGGGTGGAAGGTATGGGAGAGGGTGGAGGAGAGGAAACTAGGATTGATCTGTAAAATGAGAAAAGATTGTTTTTAAAAATGTATAACAAAAGAAAACAAGAGCGATTTCCTAATTTAAAGTCTGTTAGAACACTGCTCTTACTCAATTTGCTCCAATGGGAATTACATCAATTTTTTAAAAAATGAATAGCAATTAGAAATATTTTCTTTCAGAAAATATCAAAGAAGGAAAAGCATCTCAACTAATTTATGAGGTGATTGTTCTCCTGACACCAATACTAATGACAGCACCACAAAGGAATAATGCAGGTTGATACTGGTCATGAATATGATGACAATAAAGAATATAGAGATTTTTAAATAATAAGTCTTACTGTATCTTGTACGCTGTGTTCAGTTAATATTCCTGGGACGCCTGTTCGTTTCTAAAGGAAAATGGGGGGGGGGAGTGGATCTGGGGGAAGAAGGAAGGTGGTGGAGGGGATTGGGAGAAAGAGGAGGTGGAGGGACTGGGAGGAGTGGAGTAAGGGAAACTTCAGTTAGGATGTGTTGTATGAGAAAAGAATGAGAAGAAAAATGGGAAAGAAAGAAACCAAATGAGGAAAGACCAAAAATAATGAAGAAATGAAATATGTTTTTCACATAAATAAAAACACTTGATTAATAAATAGGATTGTCTATTGCTGCTTTTTAGTTGATCATGGATTTTGTCTTTATTTTTGAGAAATTCTTGCACATATATACAATGCAGCATGATACCAACCCAAGTTTCCCACTCTATGTTCCCTCTGACAAGTCAGCCTCAGCACTTCATGACTTTGTTTTTTCTGTAACCCACAATGTTCTGTTGACCATATGTGCATAGAGGTGCGGCCATCCATGCAGTGTGGGAAACCTATCAATGGTCACATCTTAGAAAATAATAATTCTCCATCTCCCAGCAGTTATCCATTATCATTAGCTCCTTGGTAAAGTATGACCTGGAGATTATCAATGTTTTTGACAATACAGACAAATAATAAAATTTGTGTGTCAAAACAAGGGAACTAGAGTAGCTGAAGAAACTTGAGAATAAAGTGGGAAGGATATGTCTAAATAATTTCAAGATATGAAAACATAGTCAATATCATTAGACATTAAGAAAATGCCAATGAAAACCACAATAAGACATCACTACCCACCTAACATAATGGTTAATATAGATAGAACAATAACAACAAATCTTGGTGAAGATTCAAAATCAGTCCCTTATGCAATATTGTTAACAGTATAAATTCATCTTGGAAGAATTTGATAGTTTCAAATAAAAAAGGCAAGTTATGCCTGCTATTTTTTGTCCTCCAAAATAACAACTATATTCAGACAAAAGATGTATTTGGAAAGTCACAGTAGTTTTTATTATAGTAGCCAAAACCTGAGAAAAAATCAGTATTTTTGGCAGTTGAATGCCTAAACAAACCATGTCACCATGCATGCCACAAAATGCTACTTATTCATAAAAGAAAGTGTTTTTAAAACTATATCTTATTTTTGTTTATATAAGGTACATGTATTGGATTTTATTAGTACAAAGCTTTCAAGACATACTTAATCTACTCAAATCTTCAGAGAAATGTATTGATGAGTATACAAGCAAATCGTAAAGTTCCATATGGTGTAATTCTATTTATATTACCTTCCACAAATGGCAAAAATGTAGAAATGGAAAATAAGTTACTCACTTCAAGGAACTAAGAAAAGGAAATAATTGGAGTAA
The DNA here is from genome assembly GCA_004026605.1 of Ondatra zibethicus. Taxonomy (NCBI): domain Eukaryota; kingdom Metazoa; phylum Chordata; class Mammalia; order Rodentia; family Cricetidae; genus Ondatra; species Ondatra zibethicus. The sequence continues at coordinate 16,904 of PVIU01001986.1, read as the reverse complement.
AGTTGCTATGGCCATGAAGGCACAATAGTTAGCCACATGATGATGAAATCTGCTTATCATTAAATCAGTGTCAAAATTCTTCTGCAATATAGTGTTATGGTTTTGCAAGTTGATGCAAGATGTTGAAAGATTGGGGAGATGGGCAATGGGGCAATAGGTTCTCTGTGTATTATCCCTTACAACAGCAATTGCTGAATTATCTTAATACTAAAAAGTTAAGCTAAAATGTGAGTTGTTGCATTATAACTATGCAAGTTATATCTGTCAATAAAGAGTACAGCCATAGAATGAAGTGGGATTTTACATGCATTTCTTTTAATAACTAATATGTGGTAGTACGATTTTGTCAATATTGGTGAAGTCACTAGATATACACATAGTTGTTTTAATTTCTACATAATGTTGGCATAATTAAAGAAGTTCAGTAGACATAGACTTTGTCCTCTATACAGTTTTTGAATTGTTCTTAACTTGCAATGGCTGTTAGGTAGGTCACCTTATGCATTCACTAAGCATCTACCAGTATTCCATGACTAAAGGCAATCCCTGCTAGAAAATAATGGCAGCATGCATTTCACAATTGGTTTACCCTTTTCCCTCTTCACTGAAGGTTTTGTGCAAGAAATACCCTAGTAACTAATGATTCTCAACCTTCCTAATGCTGTGACCCTTTAATATAGTTCTTCATGGTGTGATGACTTCCAACCATAAAGTTATTTTATTGCTACTTCATAACTATAGTTTTGCTACTGTTATGAATCATAATGCTAATATCTGATTTGCAAGATATCTAATATTTGACACCCCAAGGGCTCATGACTAACAGTTTGGGAACCACTAAAGTCTAGTTTTGAGTTCTAAAACACAGATACTAATAAGTCTACCTTTACGTTAAATAATAAATAACATTAGATGAAGGAAACTCACTACTTTTATGTGGTACCTGTTAGATGTATCTACTCAAATTTTATTTTGTTTTAACAAGGATATGATAGAATTGTGTTTTTCTTCTGGTTTGGGAGGATGGGGGGGCTAGATATAGTCACATGACTTTTTTTGACCAATAAAACATAGGAATTGTCCAGTATCACTTTCTGTTGGAAGACTTTACCAACTTATAGTGTTTAAACATGGTCTACATGTATAAAATATAACGATATTCAAGGATTAATCAGTTTGTATACTTGAATGACAAAGATGGAGTATAGAATGTCTCATTGATCATGATGGACTATAATATTGGCAAAGATAAGTCTTTGTCATTTTCAATCATTATTATCACAGCATAATTGTGCTAATTATTTATATTTGCTACACAAAAGCTTACAATAGGACACTGTACTATAGCATAAAACTTTAAATTTCATTTAATGTATTATTCACAAATGTTATACATAGCATTGTTTATTCTAAGGCTTATTTTTATTTTTTTTTAATTTATAACTATCTGTACTCTGTCATTTTAAAGACTTTACCCCCCCTTTTTTTAAAGTATCTCTCTATACTCTTTATTTTTTTAAAGCCTACTACGTATCTTTATTTAACAGTGTAACCCATTTAGAATTCTTTTATATTTGAATCTGTCCTATTGTGAATCTGTAATTCTTTACTGTCCAGGAGCACTTTTGCTTTGCGCTTTTAAAATGCTCAGCTCTTAAGCATCTAAGCTGCAACAATCCCAGGTCAAATACAGGTACTGCCTGCTTGCTCTGCCTAGTCCAACATGGCGGAGGCACTTGTGCCTCTGAGCCATGTGCACTGTACAGCTATCATGGCGGAGCTGCTTGTGTCTCTGAGTCACTTGTGCCTCTGAGTTGTGCACAGTTTTAGGTACACAACAGTCCACATTGCCATCAAGCAAGCCATAGCACTTTAGTCAGAAACCCTGTCCAAATGATCTGTCTCCAGTGGGTGCCAGAGATGGCACTGGCAGCATGGCCCAGAAAGCTGGCATTTTAAAACCGCCATGGCTTTTTTACTGTTGCGGCTGCTCTGGATTTTAGCTCCACCTCTCTCCAATTTTAAAATGGTGGACGTACCATTTCTGCTAGCTCTGGGGCCACCAGGCAGGAGCTGTGCTCAGCAGTCCAACCCAGAGAATGAGTGTGCAACACATAAACGCTTTTTATCTGAGCTACAGTCAAATCTGCCACACAGAGCACTGCACAGCCTGGAAACATCTCTCTGTATGGCGGCAGAAATCCGCCATGCTCTCCTGCCTGTGTATAACTAGTAGACCTGATCTGCTGCCTGCCCAAGCAGGCGCCAAACCACAGGCATGGTCTCAGTTACTTTGTTCCCGACCCCGAGTGGACACACAAACATCTGGTCCCACAAAAGCCATTGAAATGCCAGAGTTTGCACTGGCGGCACAGCCCAGAAAGCCCGTTTTGAAATGGCTCAGCTTTTTTCCTGCTGCTATTGCCGAGACAGGAAATCTCTCTGCAGCATGCCCCAGAAAACAGCAAAAAGCTGTGTTAAACTCTCTCTCTCTCTCTCCTTTTTAAGCCCTCTCAGGTTTTTGAGTGGATTTAGCCCCACGTTGGGTGCCAATCTGTACTAAGAAGAGCGTGCTGCATTCCCAGTGCCCAGCGCCTGACCACATGGCTCCCAGCCGCCCAGCTAACTTAAGCCCCGAAATAATTACACAGAAACTGTATTCATTTAATTACTGCCTGGCCCATTAGTTTTAGCTTCTTATTGGCTAATTCTTATATATTCGTTTAACCCATCTCCATTAATGTGTATCACCACTTGACTGTGGCTTACCAGCATGAGTCTAACCAGTGTCCATCTCAGAAAGGAGAAACATGGCATCTGCCACACTTCCCTTCTTCCCAGCATTCTGTTCTGTCTACTACCTCCACCTAAGGGCTGCCCTATCAAAAGGCCAAGGCAGTCTCTTTATTAACCAATGAAAGCAACCCAAATACAGAAGGACCTCCTACACCAGTTTACAGTGAATAAATTACTTATGGTAAATGTACCTATAATAAATAAATGAGAGCCATAATTGCTCTATGATACCAGGTTTTGTATAAGCAGAGCACACAAAGAAATAATGTGTTGCATGCTTCCAATACATAAGTCACTGAAAATATGACTATAACTATCAGCATTTCCAAGAACTTCAAAAAAGACACAAACACTGTACTTGTTCACCATGTACGAGCTCATGCTTGATGGAAGTCATATCAGTTGCTCATCGATGTTCACTAACATTTATCACTGGATGCTAAGCAAAGACCTTTGATTGCATTACCATGTCTAGCCAATTATCATTTCTCTTTGTTAATGATATGTTCCACAGAATTAGGTTAACCTTATTTTCTTAATATTTAAAACTGCTTAATTTCCTCCACTTTTTAACCACAACAATTACATTGATTTATCTCAAAAGACCTCAGTGCAAAAATTAGCAGAGTCATTTTCATTGTATCAAGGCAATTTAATGGAAGTTTCATGTTGTACTCTAGTCTCTTTGCAGTGTTTAGTCTAGACAGACACTGGAGAAAATAGTACAAGTGATGGTGAAGTCTCAGTTTATTCCTAGTCATAGAAGCTCTAGATATTATAGATAGTTCCCAATAATTTGAGATGCTAAATGTCACACTCTTAAATTTGAGAACATTGGTGTTTCTAATATTCTATCAATCAAGTTTTAAATTTAAGCATGCACATAATATAAAATGGGAAAATTTTTTCATAATCTGGCACTCATCCCTTCTGATCTAAGCATTATATATACATTTATTCTGTTTTATACACAGTTAACTGGTTAAATATCAGGCAAAATGTGTTGACACAAAAAGCATTGTTTTATTTCCATCAAATTTTATTAAAGGAAATAATTGAAAAAAAAAGTTAGGGGTCATGTTTCCCAACACTGATGGAAATGGACCCTGGAACCTCAGTACTCAAATGTGAAGCCCATCTCTAACTCTTTTGACTGTGGTCATAACTATTGTTCTTATGCTTCAACTTTCCCTTCTTTAAATAAAGATAAATAATTACAATAAATACAGACACGTGGCTACTTTGAGACATGAACTTCAATTAATTCATACAGAACTCATAGGTTAATATTCAACTCAGAAAATGATAAATGTTAGTGTTAGGTTTTCTTTAACATAAACATCCCTCCCCACCTCTATGCTGCCCGTGGCCATTCCAGCAAATCTTAGGGACTAAGTGATGACTCAATTACAATGCTGTTTGAGACATTTTGTGACCTTAACCACAAGCAAAAATGAAAACCACCATTTAGTTTAAGAGCACTTGTTTCTGCAAGGAAAGGAAAAGACTGTTGTTGATTCAACCTATATAGCTTTTGGGGAATGGGGGTACTAACCAAATAAAGGTAGCAATTTCTCCATATGCTTTGAAGAGTAATAGAAGGCGTTCTGTCACCCCATGCCATGTCCATAGGGCAGAATGAGGAAAAGGTTAAATGATAACCAAAGGGAAACTCAAGTCTCTGACTCAGAAAATGATAACCAAAGGAAGACTCGTGTCTCTGACTCAGAAAATGATTCAGAAAATTGCTCTGCAAGCACTGCAGAAGAAAACTGGCCTTGATCAACACTTGGCACACTGCTCCTCTACAAATACTGTCACTTTTCTTTATTTTCTCTGTCCTATTTTGACTTCCAAGACCTATCCAGGAATCCTCTAACACACATTGTCACTCAGCAAACATTTCAACTTGAAGACAATAATTTATTTAACAAGATCACTTTCCTAATGATCTTGTTAAAGCTACTTCTTTGATGGGTCAGTGCTCAAATGTCCTGACTCCTCCTATTGTTCAGTTCATTCCTGTTCCCTACCCAGCAGCAGGTATGAAGGACACTCTGCTCCCCAAAAAGAGGCAGTTTCAAATCCTGACATTGACTGGACAGTCAGGTCAGAAACCCAACATGAGGCAAAAGCAGCAAGAGAATGCAGCTTCTGAAATAAGTATCAGAAGTCATAAAGCGGGAATATTTTTGAATCAGTTAAGAGAAGACACTGATATGCACTGGGGAACTTATGCCTTCAAAACACTTAGCAATTTAGATAAGAATTCTGAAAATCTCATAATGTTGTGTCAGAACCTTTAGAACATCTTTTTAATTTATATTTCATTTTATTTATATATTTATTTTCCTCTGATTTCCCCTCTTTTTACCCTGTAGCATCATGGTGCATCTATTATGGCTTTTAGTTCAGTGGTTTCGTAGTATTCCTAGGTTGGAAACAAGTGAGTCTCAGCATCTATGTCTGTTTCCTGTGTTTTTTTCTTCGGCTCTTTCCTTCTGTTTGTTTATTTTGTCCCATTCTGATGTATTAGTTTTTGTTTTATCTTATTTTATTATACTTTATTATTATCCCTTAGAAGCCTGCTTGTTTTCTAATAAGAGACAGAAAAGGGGTATATCTGGATGGGAAGGGAGGAATGGGAACTGGGAGGAATAGAAGGAAGGGAAACTATAATAAAAATATATTATGTGAGAAAAATTTCAATAAAATTGAAAAGGTTTCTTAATAAAAGAAATTAACAAAAAAGAAAATTCAGGTTCAACATCATGACATTTGTTTCTGACCTCAACATTGCGTTCAAATGTTCACAAATAAACATCTAGACATAATCCAGTCAGGGCAGGGACAGGAGGGACAGTCACAGGAGAGCTGGATTATGTCTCATGTCTACAGATCTTGTTTTCATGGTCTCATAATTCAGTTGGATTTTTGGATCTTTTACTTATAATTTTGAAAGTGTGAGTTTAAAATTATGCAAACTGAATTTAATTCAAGTGAAAGGCAAGAATGAAAGGCAATCCATGAATGTCAAAACAAGTTGGAACTTTGTTATGTGGAGAAGCAATTACATTTACTTTAAAAATAACAGATGAAGACTTAAAGAGAGACATCTGTCCCCAAAAGTGTATTTTATAAAATCTCTTTGAGAAGCTCAAGTGAAGAATGCTCTCTAAACATGTGATGCTGGTGTTGAGCCCACGGAGATTTTTCTTTTCATTGTGGTTCATTTCAAGCAAGTGGATATGCTTAAAAGCATGTGAATTTAGAACTAGTGAGAAAACTTGGTTTCTGTCTTCGTTTTTACATAATTGTGTAGATAGTACAGACAACTGGCTAAAAGACCAGGCATACACAAATGCCCTCAAAATACAGCCTCTCTTCATCAGTGGCACTTGAAAGAGAATTGCATAACTTTTTCCTTGGGTGCCCAAACCTGTCAGATTGATTGCATTATAGATAATGGAACTTATTAAAAATTCTGCAAGATGAAAATGGTATTCTGAAGAGCAAAAAAGTCAAATATGGAAAATCCAGTTTTTAAACAAATAGACTGATAACTCAGGAGGCTTATCCCTAATTTTAAGCAAACACATAGCTTGAGTCAACTACCTAATGGTAGTTATGTTAGTGATAAGTCTTAACTACTGAATTTTAACATTGCTGTTACATGCATTGATCTATAATAATCTAGGAAACTTTGTGAACTGTGTCAAAAATAAACTATTCAATGGCATTAAAACTATAAAAAGAAATCAGTTGTGCTGAATGTATCCAACGAAGGGGTTCTTCTTCAGGAAGTTTTAGGTCACTGTTGATTCCCCCTAAGCTAAATGGGCTCTGACAGGTAATAACGATGCAACCCTGGGGAAGCTATTTTGCCTGGAAAGCCTTTGTAGAAAAAAGGTGGCTGCTATAATACAGCCCACCTCTTACTCCAGTCGAAGAATCAAGAAACATGATAAACTAAACAATACTGAACTGTTTAAGATGTGGAGACAATGAAATAAGCAAAGTAATAATAATAATAATAATTACATACACTTCAACAATACAGGTATTTATGTCAAAAAGACACAAATCAGAATAAACACTAGAAGTGATGAAGCCTTTAAGGCAAACCTCAACTCAGAAGCTATTTAGGAGCAAGAATAAACCCATTGGGGTTCTCCACTATTGCTAGTAGACATCTCATGCCCTGCTTCAAGTTCCACCCTTATCCTCCCAAAGCCACCATGTCCCAAGGCTGTCCAAGAGCAAAATTGTAAGGTCAAGCCCTAATGATACCAGCATGCCTTTGTCAGTCTCCTCCATTTGGCTTTGGGCAGTTGACAGAGTCCTTTCCCTACCTCCCACTTTGTGTACCAGAATGAACATTTCCGCTGCCCTCTGTCCAGCTCAGAACTCAAAAGTGGGCAACAGGCTAGGAAGGCTGGAGGCAGACAGGGAGCCCCGCAGTCCCCACTGCCCACTCGTGCTTAGCGCTTCGCGCGGCCCCGCGCCGCACTGCAAAGCCCGCTCCACGCGGCCGCAGGAGACACCGGCGCGCGGGTTTCCCGGTCAACCCCGGCCTCCCCCACTCCTCTCCAGACTTCCCCAGCCTCAGTGCCAACCCCGGCAGGGGCTGGCCACCCCGCCTCCCAGCATCACAGCCCACGACAGCGACCCCGAGGGCAGATTCCGACGGAACACCTCATCCCGCGGCGAGGGCGCAGGGAACCGTGGGCAGCCCTGGCCTCGGGTGGGCTGCAGCGCGGGGATCCTTCTGCCACGCGCATCCCGCCGCAGCAGCCGCCGCCGCCCCGCGGGCCCAAGGCGCCGCCCCGCCGCCCTGGGAGGCGCCTGCTGCAGTCCCGGTACCCCACACACGCCGGGAGCGGGTGCACAGGTGGGAACTCCGCGAGTGGGCGCCGGGGCACAGCCCTTCCCCGCCGCCGAGGCTCCAGACTTTGCCAGGCGTCTGCCCTTGCTAGGGCGCCCCGGTTCCTGCGCAGAGGCGCCGCGCGTCCTGGCGCCTCCCGGGCTCCAAGGATCCGGGTTAGGGACAGCGCCACAGCAGAGTCCCTGAACCCACTCCTAGCCTCGCACCCCGACCCTCTGAACCCCTGAGCTTTCCCCCCACCCCGAGCCGTCAAGGAAGCCGTCACCGCGCACACACACCTTGCAATGGACGGGCGCCTGGGTCACCCACTCGCCAAACTCTTAGAAGGTGTCCATCGTCTGCAGGGAGGTGTGGGCCTTGAGTGGGAGCCGCTCTCTGATTATTTAGTAATGTTGGAAGTGCCGGGTCCGCTGCCAGAGTTGTGGGTCATGTGGGCACAGCGGAGGCTGGCTGCTGCCTGTACCAGGGTTTCCTGAGGATCCTGAAGCTATGATCTCATCCTCCTCATCCGCCTCCCCCGCCCCTCTCCACGGACGCGCACGCACAGCACACACACACACACACACACACACACACACACACACACACACACACACACACACACCCTCATGCACACCCCCGCGTGTGCACACACTCAGACTGTGTGGCACTAGCCTCTTCTCTGTACCCAAATATTTCTCCTGGAAAATACAGTGTTTATATTCTCATTGAAAAAAAGAAAAAATCCTTCCAAATGAAGGTTTTTCTCCTTCAAAGCTTGATTTATGGGCTTTGTTTATTTTCTACAGTTTTCTACCCTCACGTGCAAGGGTTTGAAGCAGCGTCCGTATTAAAATTAAAAATAATCATCCTTTTATATTGACCCAGATTTTGATACAAACCCAAGAACTCAAACAATGCAATTCCCATTTAAAATAGAGGCAAGGACACGCCGGGTTTGAACATGGAATAGCAAGTATATCCTATAGTGTGAGGTGGTTTTCTATCCCAGGCTGCAAAGATTTCCCAAGCATTACCTCATTTATTTACAGAGCATCTTTGCAGAGGAGGTGGCTGCAAAGGCAAACAGTATTAACACTTCAGAGTCAGGGTAGCACAGGTGAGACAACATAACCTATGCAAGCATACACAAGTTGATATCTCACCTTAAATATTAATTACACACCCACCCAGAGATTCCTTATGCATCATAACCAATTCCTAGAACATTGGTTGCTGAAAGCAGGGAAAGTATTACTTTTGTTTTCTATCAACTGAAATTGGAAATCCATTCTACTGTATGTATGTTTGCATATAATCTTTGTGTATTTGCATGTATCTCCAGTTTTATAGTTTTCTATAATTTGATTTCTTTTGTATGTGTACTTCTATACTTATTTGCATTTTTAAATTACCTAGATAGCAATTTCAAGCAATTTTCGTCAGTGGGTGTGGAGTAGTCACCAATTTCATTCAAAGCCTGTTAATGCCTGGCATATACGGAAAGCTGTGTTGTGCTTTGAAGTAGATGAAGAGTGTAAGATAGGGGATCTATTCTCCACCAGCTTACATGGAAACATATATGCTGACTGACTGGGGATGGCAGGCTCCGTTATTTTGGGTGTTATGATATGTCACAAAACAGCACAAATTGCAGTTTCTCTTTTCTCTTGGTGGTGTCTGTTTCCTGTTCAAATCTTGTCAATCTTCTATGTTCCATGTTTGTCAGTTAAGACCAGGCTTCTAAATGTCCAAAGGAGTGGGTTTCACCTGATAATTCCTTGGCTATGCACCACGCTCACATAATCAAGTTTTATAATTGTGAAAATTATCAGGGAAAGAACATTTGGTTATTTCTATTCAAGTGCAGATAAAAAAAATTAGCAGCAAATTGCACCTCTGGTAATCCGAAGGGAAGAAAAACGGCGAGTGAGAGAGTGGCTTTGGGATAGCAGTAGGAGAGAGATCAGTGCAAAGATGGGGAAGAGGGATTTGGATTCCAGGAAGGAAGAGGGAAGCAGCTTCTCCAGGGAAGAGCACGCTAATTGGCTATCTAGCACCAATGGTCAGCTTTGAAAACATCCATACAAGTAACATGGTACAGACTGAGCAGGGTGTATTTAGGCATATAAATACATATACAAACATCGCATAGCAACAATTAATGAATAAATGGTATGGATTTGAAAGATAGCAAGGATGAGTATAGGGGAGGGTTTTGAGAGGGAAGGAGAAAAGAAAAATAATAGAGTTATGTTATAATCTCAAAAAGTAAAAAAATGAAATCAGAACAAGTTTAATGTGAATGCAAATATTTTCTAAATTTTGCTGCATGGAAAATAAATTCAGGAAATTGTAGAGTCTCTTGTTTTCAAACCATCTTTTTTGTTTGCTTTGTAAACTTGTGTGAATTTGGTGGCAAGGGCATAAGGTACTAGCCACTTAGGGATCTCCCTGCATTATTTCAATTGTTAAAAACTGAGTGGAAATAGTAATTACTGAAGAAGAAATGAGTAGGCTGGTTTAGTAATGAAGTGTTGTAGGAAGAATGACAACGGACATCATGGCAAAGACATAGTTTAAGAAGTTAACACTATGACTCAGGGAAAAAACTGGGCACCCAAGGGCACAAAGTACATAAAATGGATAATGAAGAGGCGGGCTTGCAAATTGAAAGCAAAACAGTGATAGTTTGTAGTTTAAAAATCATTTCAGACTTTCATGTTGCTTTTCAGAAGTTTTCACTGAGCCTTGAAGCAAGTTGAAGTAGCATCTTTGTGGGTTTACTTATAAGGAATATGATAATTCTATTTTTTCTATGTGTGCAATGGAGATTTTTAATGGAGAAAATAGTCTTGATTTATTTTTAATTATGTACATATGTATGTCTGTGTGTGCATGCATGGCACATGTATGTGGATGCCTGAGGAAGCCACACATAGTTGGCTTCCAACTGCCCAGCATGAGTGCTGGCCACTGAACTTGGGTCTTCTTGAAGAGCAGATTTTTAATGTGGTGATGAACAAAATTTATAAACGACATTATTTCTGGTTATATTTAACAGGGAAAATAAATGGTTTAGCAATTTTTTTTTCATTTTTGGAAAACAGGCTATAGCTACTATGAGACTTGCTTGTTCACTGTATGTAGGAGGAAAGTTTGGTGAGTATGTCTGCTTATTTAGTATGTGCTGTTACACAGTAGGTGTGCTACAGGCTGTATATGATGGCAATTGTTCTCTATAAAATGTTAATCACTTGTAGGCATACAGAATTAACAGTTTTGAAGTATTTCAGACTCATATGACAGAAAGATGAATTCAGAAAAGTTAAAAAACATAAAGATGCAGGGCGGCAGTGGCGCACACCTTTAACCCCAGCACTTGGGAGGCAGAGGCAGGCGGATCTCTGTGAGTTCAAGGCCAGCCTGGTCTACAAGAGCTAGTTCCAGGATAGCCATGGCTACACTGAAAAGCCCTGTCATGAAAACAAAAACAAAAACAAAAGGCATGACTGCTTTGTGAATCAGCAACTCTCATGTGACTTGAGTACAGACTACAGCGTTAATTCTGCTCTTCCAAGATGCTGGTTAGATTTCAAAAATGAAAAATGCATTAATAGCCCAACACAAACCAAGGAAATAAATCAACTGAGGTGTGGTTTAATATTCATAGGATTTTTGTCCATGTGCATACAAAATTTTGAGGTCAAGGCGGGCTCATAGCATATTTCTGAAGACTGCCATTGTTCTGGTTTTAAAAAATGGTTTTATAAAAACCATTGTCTGCTGTAGGCAGCGTTTCTCTGTCCTACCAGTCAGGTCTGTCCTGCCAATCAGCTCTCAAATAACCATAAAGAGACTTATTATTAATTCTAAATGCTTGTCCAGTAGCTTAGGCTTGTTACTAACTAGTTCTTACAACTTAAATTAACCCATATTTCTTATCTACACTCTACTGCACGGTGATACCTTTTTTCAGCATGGCAAGTTTATCTCTTGCTTCCTCTGAGTCTGGTTGGTGACTCTGCTCTTCTTCTTCACACCTCTCTTTGTCCACAAGTCCCACCTAACTTCTACCTGCCCAGCCATTGGCCATCTAGCCCTTTAGTAAACCAATGAAACAACAAATATTCACAGTGTACAAAAAGATTGCTCCACAGCAGCCCACCCTCTTCCAACAGATGTTCTGATTTCTTTTTGACTCCCAGAATGTTTAGCAACCTTCAGCTGTTCTCCTGTCTATTAAGATAAACTTATGCTGGAATTCACTAGACATGAGACATCACATTCTGATGCCTCAGAGGAGTGTGTGAATCATGCCATAAACACTCATAACTGTGGAGAACATCTATGACTATTATGTTAATAAGCAGCAAGGGTATCCCCTCTGTTTCCTTATGTGTCATTTCAAGATGCGTATGTATATAAAGTTAATATATAATTGCCTGAGAAATTCTGCCCATGAGGTGTGGTGCAGTTAGTTGTTAGGCAGCTAATTCCAAGACTGCAGATTTTCCCCTTATAATTCATGAGGTCACCTTTCAAGACCCCTAATAGACAGGTGAAACTGAAGTGTACTGAGCCACATATACACCATGCTTTTATTCTTGGACATGGCAGACTTATAACCAACTTTCTCTTTTTTTCCCTTAAAGGACACATTTTAGGACTTCTCTTTGTCATATCTAAACTAACAATCTAACCATTCTTTTATTTTGAGGCCATTATTAAGTATAATATGCATTGTTTGAAGATGAAACAGAATGCCAGAGGGCTACTGAGTGATTGACAAGTGTGCACACACAGAATTGACACCATAGGATATTTCACACTCCAGGCAGGACAGAGTTAGATGGGGAATTATTCTGTTAAGTTACTTTGCATGGGATGCAACCTAAACCTTGTAAACTGCTAGTTTCTGAAATTATACAGTCATGACTGACGTTGGGTACTTGAAACCATACAAAGGGAAATCTCAGGTAAGAAGACAGTGCTTCATGACCCACCTAGGCTCCTCTCTCTTACATAATGATGGCTTCTATCCTTGGTTGCTATCACAGCTCAGTTGTTGTTGGTGTATGGTTCCTGCTCAGTCAGGGTCTCTCCTCCATTGATCTTCCCAACATCTTCAGAAGGCTTGCTACTTCCCTCTGTGATATTCTTCTGGGACTGGGTTATGTGTGTTTAAAGGGAGAATGCAACCTAAATACAGGTTTGTGTGGTTATATTTTTTTGCTTTTGAGTGTTATAATGAAACAAAACCTTACCATTTTAAGTAGCTATAGTTCTAGCTTATAAAAGCGATTTATTAAATACATATTATGGTGACTCGCATCTCTCAATGGCATTATGCCAGCATTCTCTTATTCAGGTATCATTCATTTTCTCAATGGACCATAAACAAAACACAAATGTTGTAGATGAAACATTAATGCACTATGAAACATTAATGCACTATCACAATGAGGATTTAGAGAGGAAAAAGCTTGTTGCTGAATGCTATTCTTCAGGAGGTGCTTGGAAAGTACCTACTTTGCTGATAAAACCGTTTCATCACTATTTTTAATTGCTTCTGGGTTGAATTGCTTGCAAGTGAATGCCTAAGAATATAACCAAGGATAAAATTGAGTAAATCAGGAATATCAATGGAAAATAAATTTGATCAATGTAATGGATTCATCCAATTTGTTAAAGACAAGGAAAAGACCCCACTCAATGCAAATTTAACAAAATTGTTACTTATGCTTTCTAGGGAAATGTCAGATGTTTGGGTGATCATTTAGTAACATTAAGGAAATAGCTACAAAATGAAAACTCAAAACAATTTTATATGTGAAAGTGGTTTGTTGAAGTGATTCATTCTGAATAGGAAATAGGTCAGGATTTAAGACAGTGTCTCAGAAAGTCCAGACTGGCCTTGAACTTGTTATATAGTCAAGGATGCTGTCCTCAACACTTAAGCCTCCACTTCTTGAATGCTGGGGTTACAGGTCTTACATTGACCAGTCAGTAAATCTTTAAATACCATGTAAACTGAACAAAATTCTTCACTTTCAGGGTAGGCTGATGGCCTGGATTCATTGACCAACACAAAGTGAACTCAGTGGTATTTTGTAAACTTTGTTTGCTTCATATTGTTTTGAGTGTTATTTTTGGCTTATTGATCTTTCTCTTGTTGATTTCCATGTTTGTGGTTTTGTTTGTAGTTTGTGTGAGTGCGTGTGTGTTTCTTGGATTGCGTGTTTGTTTTCTTTTTTGGTGTGTATACGAGAAAGGGAAGGAGGAGTCATGGAGTTGGGTGGGTAAGAATGTGGAGAGGATCTGGAAGGAGTTAGGAAAGGGGACAGCATGATCAGAATATATTGTATGAAATTTTTTCAGTAAAAACTAAATGAAATTTGGATGACACAGCTGTGTATGTATAAAAGTATCCTTGAGCTATGCAATAGATTAAATATGTTAAATTAGGTCCTATTTCTTCTTGTTATATATCTTTCAATTCAATAGCAACAATATTGCAAGTTCTCTGTTCTATATTTTCTTTCAAATGGTTGGAGAGAAAGACTTAGAACTAAACAGTGTACATCAAAGGAAATAGAATGTATCTGAATAGTGACTAGTTTAAGGAATGTATTCAGTATGGGAATAAGATAATCCCATCCCAAATAGTGACTACTGTTTTTCTACCATCATCTAAAGAGTGCTCTCTAATTCATATTATTTATCCTCTGGAAAGACTCATGATTGAACACTGAAAACTTGTGCTAATAATGTGGCCATTTTATTCCTGCTAGACATCAGGAGTGTTCCATTTTTACCCACCACATGGTACAGAATGTATGGTTCCATGAATGTCAAGTGTCTGATTTGCTGGTAAATGAAAACAGCTAGGTTTTGACATGACCTTGCACAAAGTAGAAGAGAGGAATTTTTCTATTAATTATTAATCTCTTGAATGTTTTCATTAAAAAATATATATCCCTATGACAGCATTAAAGACACACATAATAATTTAAAGTTGATACATAATTTCTCATTTTATATTTATACATGTGTACACTTGAGTACATCTTACTATTTTCATGAGTAGCCCTTATGATTAAAATATATATTAAATTATATCATTTAATAAACTGTAATTCTACCTTATATTGACTCATCCTGAAATTCTATGTGTTGAAACCAAATATCCAGTTTTGCCTGAGTGTAGGTCCCTAAAAGATTAAAGAAAAAAGATTAAAGAAACTTCTAAGGCTGCTGTGGGCAACAGAATGGGTTGTGTCTTCATCCTTGCTGTCATAGACAAAATCACTTAGCTTTGTTGTCCCCTTTATTCTTGAAGATCATTATCTGTTATCATTATCTGTAAGGCCAAGTATTGCTAGTTTTGATTTTTGTTATTTCAAATACATTGAATGCACTGCTACATAGTCTGTCCTATGTATATAAAACCAGTCACTTAATCCATTTAAATAGTTTCTGGTTTTAGTTTTTATCAGTTTATCTATGATGCACAGATGAGGATTATTTTTCATATTTTTCCTTCTGGGGCGTTATTAAGAAACTGAAATCTGTAAACAATATGTTTCAACAATTCTTGGTAATATGTAAGTGTGGTGTGTGAATGCTTGTCTATCTTATCCATGTGCCCTCTCCTTTAAACTAATTACTTGCTAAACTAGTCCTCTTGCCCCACTAAACCATGGCAATCTGTTGCTATTTTCTATATACTAAGATCTTATTATTTATTTTCCCATTCAAGTTGAGGACCTCATTTCCTGATCATTTAATGCCAAAGTTACTACTACTTAAATTTGTATCTATTTTACAGCCTTGTTAAAACTACACAAAATATAGGAACATATATACATGGAGTGAAGAGATAGACATCTGTACTATCTTCCTTGATCTGAAACTGAGATTTCTCAATGATATTCCCAAGATACTATAATGTACTACAATTAAAGAAGAAAATCACGGATCCCAGGATGTACGTTTGAGATCTAACATCATAGGGCTGAAAGCATGCATCAGTTGTAGAGTGTTTGTCTGACTTGTGTAAATCCTGGGTTTGCCTTCTCAGCATCATATATAAAATCTCACGATAAAAACCCTGGAAAACAGGCTTCCCCTGAACTTCATACATAATTTCCTGAATAGTTTTAATTGGAGAGATAGAGAGGGCTTAAATATTATTATTCCATAGTAAAGCAAAATTGTAAACATAGGCAACAATCAAATGATTGCAAACCTTTGCATATTATAACAGACCATGATGTCATATTTGTACTATTAGTTTCAAGTTTTATTTGTATGTGTGCTTGTGTGTTTATTTGTGTATACATGTAGGTTAGCGAACAACCTCAGCCGAGATTCTTCAGGAACTGACAAGCTTACTTCAAAAAAGTTTTGTTTAACATATAATGTGCTTTGTTCTAGTCCATTCTTTCCCCTTCAATTCTTCCCATATCCTCTCTGCCACTTTTTCCTCCCAAATTAATGTGTTTCCCATGTCTTTCTCTCTGTCTCTCTCTTTCTCATTCTCTTTCAGTACTCATTGAGTTCATTTCATGCTACCTGCATGTATCATCCTGAAGCATGGGAAAAACTATCCCTTCCTTTCTTTTAGACAAGGTCTCACTATGTAGCCCTGAGTGACCTCTAACTTACCATGTAGAGTGTGTTGCTCTCAAATTCAGAAAGATCAGATTGCTTCTGCCTCTCTAGCACTGAGATTAAAGGCATGTGCTGAAGCATGATTAATAAAACCTCAGGGTCAGACCTGAAGATCCCAAAGCAAAACATCCAGCCACTGACTCTTACCTCGACCTCAGTCTGAAATGGCAGTCCTGCCTCTAGGAATCTCAGAATGAGACTGTCTGTTGAGAGCTGTTTCTTCCCATGTTATAATTCTCTCTGGGCTAGGATTAAAGGTGTGAACCACCATCATTAAAGGTATGCACCGCCTAGTTTCTATGGCAACTTGTGTGGCTACTGGGATTAAAGGTCATGTCATTATGGCTACTGAGATTAAAAGTACATGTTACAGTGATAGAAGAAAACAAAAAAACCAACAAATTCACAACACAAAACATCCAGGAAATATGGGACACCATGAAAAGACCAAATCTAAGAATAATTGGGATAGAGGAAGGAGAAGAATTCCACTCCAAAGGCCCAGAAAATATATTCAACAAAATTATTGAAGAAAACTTCCCGAACCTAAAGAAGGATATTCCTATGA